>LUCH01017747.1:0-25773 GCA_013368495.1 Paragonimus heterotremus
TATTTACTGACTATTGATTAGTTCGATTAAGTTGGTTTAAATGTTAGCTGTATATGAGAAGTAGAGGCAAGTGAAACGTGCGTGTAATAATAAGAATTATGAAATAGAAAATAGTGTATAAAACGCTACAAGAGTAAGGGAAACTGTTGGAATAGCTGATTTACGAATAAGGATGAACAATGTTGATTATTTTCGAGGAAAATAATAAGGCGTAAGGCCACCTTTTAGCATCACTCAAACAAAGCGCAGTACTCCCAAGATTGGTACAACAGACCTTATCAAAATCAACAATGAGCCTCGAAAACTAGATGGTTTTTAAAACTCGAGATGGAAGTAGGAACAGTTGCAATTGTATGTATTCATTATCAGTGACTTAGTTCCTTAAGCTTTATCCAAGCATAAGTTAATGTTTGACGCCCTTCGTATAGTGCGACAAATGGATAAAACATTGGTTGTTATATCTTCCTGGACACTGAAGGATAGGAACAGGGATTGTTATTCATTGCTGTTCATTTGGCAGATCACCTAACTAGAAACGAAGCGTACGACACGCCTGAGTGCTTTCATCATTTAGCGTTGCGTGAAGTTATTTCAACTAGATATTTCATACCTTGGATTTTTCTTATGAAATACTTATTCATAACCCGTAGAGTTTTCAGTCTTTTGTACTTCATTTTGTTAACATTGCGTAACTGCTGCATCAGACCACATTGTACATTTTTATTTGACTTCAGTGAAAACAGCAACACAACACGCTTTCCAATAAACCCTACTACACCTGCTTTCTGGTTCTTCTTGTGATGCCACTGGTTGCTATCCAGATTAAAACATCCTATTTGTTGGAGTAGCTTTCAGCTCGGTTACTTTGCATCCCCAGCTACTTTATGAACAATTCGGAAACATTCCAGCGCCATTGGACGCCCCACGAACACTGTCAATCCTTGATGAGCTAAGTCCTCGGTTTCACTATTTATTTTTGTAACGAGAATTATTGTAGTCCACACATCTATCCCACTACAAGTCCACCAGGCGTCACGACCTTCTCATGAGTGCTGTTCTACAGTCTCACTGGTACCTATTACAGGCTTAGGGGTGTCTCGAAAAACACTCAATGGGTGTTTGCAGTAACTTCACTTCCACCCTTAAATTAACTCTGCTGCGAGAAGTTTAACCTTATGTTAGCAGTGAGTGTCTGTTCACGCAAACACAACTAAGAAGTTGACATTTATAAGCATAATTTTGGCTCACAACACAATCGCACACAACAATATGGAGTACAACATTGCTCCAGTGTCTTGCGCTTGCGGCCTCACAGCGGGTTTATTCCTCATGATTCGATAAAGACTTTGCCCTCAAAAGCAAAATGAAGCTGTCTTATTTATCTAGACTTAAAATCTAAGAAAAGGACATCATTCCACTTCTGTTGGATTGAATTCCATGAAACCCGACCATTGATCCCGTGAATTAGCGCAATTTTACGATTGCTTAGAATATTATTAACTGTTCTGCAGTTAAGCTTGTGCACACTTCTTGTCTACTTCTTTGGACTATTGAGGCAAATCTTTCCACTAACGGAATCGAACAATTTTGCAGACTGGAACATGTCACAAAACCAGAATAATTTTGTTAATTCAAAAACCACGATTAATTCAACGATTAAACATAGACTTTCGGTCTACCGATACTACACGAATTCATTTAAAAATTAACAGCACCCTGTCTCACCGCCCAATATGACAAACCGCATCACATCAAGCGTAACGCAAACTTTTAAGTAGCGCTACCAAGCCAGCAAGAGGAGTAAATCAAAAATATCCCCCCACCCAACGAGAGTGTACATTGAACACCTGTAAACACTTCAAAATATGTGAGCTATCAAAATATTCAAACTGCAGTTCCCTTGTCAACACCTCGGTGATCGTTACAACAAATGAACTCACACGATACCCACGTGACATTCGAGTGTAGTTATGTGCTGACTGAAAAGTCTGTCAGTATGTTGTGGGGTGTGTGTTTGTGATCGCCCAAAGTGAGATCATCTGCAATGATATTTTCCCACTGTGCTCAATCATTTGTCAGCTGTACGATTTTGTTGGTGTTTAGAATCTCCGTGACAGACCTGCCCAACATATGACACTTTCCCCTATCAAATTCCTATTCCGTACTCACCAGATGCAGGTCATCGAAGAGCCGCAGTCACTTCCAAACTTGCAAAGACTTACGGAACCTACGGGATACCGAGCACTGTTGCAGCAGGCAAGGCGGACGTTCTTACATTGAGTACGAGTTGTACTTGTAAACCAACTTTGTACAATGTTCAGCCACTGTGGGACAACAATCTTCTGCGATAAGAATTTCAACAATAGTCCTGTAAGTGAAACGAAAAATTTTCACTGGCTCCACAGGTTGATTGCGGATCCAGAAAAGGTTCAGACTCGTTGCCGAACAGCTCTTAGATGTTACAGCATGGGGGCTTTGACCAAGGTAAATCCTTAGTTGAAGTGGACGGATGCAAAGACACCGAACAACAGCATGACCTCGGAGTTGATAAACAGTGATTAAGCAGTTAGCACACGGGTTACAGACAGAAGCCTAAAGAATTTGGGGCCGGTCGGCTCACCTTGGTTGATGTGAAGCGGGTGTCTGTTAACCTGAAAATCGGACATGAAAAACATGGTACAGCACATCTCCTGAGGATTGTAGTAGGTAACAAGAACAGAGTGAGGTCACTAGTCTGTTTTAAGTAACTAAGAGACTAGCAATGCAGTGAAATAATCTGTTAAGAGGCAGCTGACCACGTCAGAAGGAAGACTGTTCCACTAACTAGAAACCCTACAACAAAGAAACCGTTGTCGAAGAAAGGGCCGGGGATGCAGATTGCTGTCTTCAGCTGGCGTCCAGGATCGACCCTATAAAAAAGGCGTTGGAAAATTAAATATCCGCGGACTCGCCGAAATTCAAGTGAATACAGATCAAAATATTAAAGCAGAGGCACGTACGCAACATTTCTTCAGCTCGTGACTAACTTGGTGCACACGAGTTGAACGCACTCAACAACGAGTGTGTCTTTCTGCAGGCCGTTCTCCACGACCTGATTAACATACTTGAGCAGCGGTCAAAGAAGCGCCCGGTGACGGCGTGCTTTAATAAGTGTTCCCCTACGATCTCGCATAGAATACTAGCAAAGCTGATTGGCCAATAACCAGCCGGGGAGTACTGGTCACTCGCCTTAAAGATGGGCGCGGCCGTGAGTTTTACACAGGTAATAGGAATAGCACGAATCCAGTGTCTGTTTGAACAGCTTGCAAAGAGGCTTTGCCGGACTAGTAGCTGCTTCTTTGATAATCTCGAGGGAGGACCTCGCCATGGCCCGTGGCATTTTGCAGAGTAACATTGTATGAAATGTTTCCAACATCTAACGAGGACAAACTCTACAGTAAGAATTAGTTTGGCGAAGGCTGTTTAGTGGTAGTGTAGGATGTCGGTTTGGCGGCATAACGTTAGAGGTAGCCGAATAGCACTTCCTAGGTATTTTGACCACAAGTAAAGGATCCAAAGAAGTCTCTCCATCGGGTGGTCGCAGATGAAGAGCTGGAGACATGGCATGTTGGCGGACTTCCTGCCTAAACCTATTTCGGATAGTTGGGAAATCACGTATGTCATCCGGGTTTCTGGTAGGCTTACGCTTAGAAATAACTCAAAACGGTCATCAGTGAGATAACGTACTCCACACGGAACATGTGGACGGTGGGGGAAGATAAGCAATTTTTGAGGTACCAATAAATACTCCGTCTTCTGAATTGCACTATGGAACGCCTGACGGTTTTGCCCCCACAGAATCGTCACTAGCGCATATCCTCGCCACTGTCGGAACTAGATCTCCGGCCAAGCTTTCATGAAGCAACCGTGTTTACCACTCGCCACTGATCTTTTATTAGGCACGACCGAAGTATCTTATGTGGACGCTCAACCACTTTCGCTTATGAGTAATGATCAGATTGCACGGCAACTTCGATAGGAGACAGTTACTATCCATTATCCCTGATCGATAACCCTGCTGTTAGGATATGCACTATTGACGAGCTCCAATGAGAGCAAAACTCGAGTCTAGTACTTCGTTCCGAAAGGGGCCAACTGAAAGGTCCATGTGAATGCGACAGCCCCGGTCACTTTTGGGCAATGTTCAAATTCAGATACAATATTCCCACACATAGAGTTGACTGGAACATTCGCACCACTGAAGAGGTTTGAGGCGATCCCCTTCCAAGAAAGACAGTATGCAGAGAATTCTCTCACGTTGCCGAAGTTAGAACTCCGATCACGTTTTCACGACGGACCTGCGATGGCTACGGTCATTGGTTTTACTTGTGTTTGAAAGCTGACTAAATGATAACGGCTACATGGAAAAACGCGCTAACTTAATAATGCCTATAGTTGATTGTATGATTTTGTGGATTCTGGCTTCTGCATCATCGAATGTCGCCGAGGTGAACGGCAAGTTACAGCTGGGTCGATGTTGGAGAGTTTGGACACACACTCCGTATTCCCCGATGGGGTCGTCATCGTCCCAACAGCTAATCCTCGGAATGACACCTGCTTACAACTAGAGGACAAGACATACTGTATTCATATGAAGCATCAGACAATTGTTGATTCCTACACACTTTTTTGTGAACGTGAAAGAAATTTGTAGGGATAATACAAACATTTAAAGATGTTTTGATACCATGATCGGTGTGCATCAGCTGAAGATCAGTGGTCAATTGTTGGAGATAGGGAACGGAATCGTCCTCTGCAGACAGAGGCATAGAAGGAGGGAACAGCGGTATGGTTATGTTCGTGGAAGCTTAAGATTATTGTCAATTAGGAGAACGAATATGTGCAGCACGTGTATTAACTTTGGTCTACTCGCTAATTGCGAAAGCGAACCGATAAAGTCAATCGATGAAGTCAATTCAAAGACAAGTGTGATCTCCAGAAAAGAGGGTTCATCGGGCGCCGTTAATACAGGACGTTCAGCGATTCGTCGAAGTGCGTTTAGTCTGTTGGCAATGCTTGTCAATAGGCTGGATGTTGAATATTTGTCTCCGTAACGCGACGAGCGTCTACAAATTTTGTGGCCACGGAGCAACGATGAAGATCCAAAACAGCAGTCGTGAGGACGAGTTCGTATTATTAAGGTGTTGAGATGCAACAGAAGTAAGAAGTAAATGCAGGAAAATAACAGCCAACCCGGATATTGAGTCCACCAAAGTTACAGATTTTGAGACCCACAATTCACATGAATACAATCAAGTGCAACAGTCACGTGGTGGCGGGGCGACAAGGCGTCAATGAAACCAGGGTGCACATAAACAACGGTTCAACATTGGGAAGCGAAGGCGTACAAACTGTACAAGAACAAGCTTTAACAAATAAACGATATCAAGCCTTGGTATTGTATCGAGATCAGTTTTCGTTGGAAGACTGGTTGGTCGCGCGCGTAATTGGAATTGTTGCGTAAACGTTTGTGAGGGGGGCTGGCAATCCTCACCAAGATTTTGAATGTAAGAAGGAGGAGGATGAACGAGGGTTGAATGAATGAATGCGGGGATCGTGGTAACCGACTTTCTGTCAAACACATGACAACCATCAAACACTCAACGCAGGCAACCGCTTTAAGTCTCACAGCGTAACTTGTACAATTTATCTTTCTGCCGATTGCTTCCACGTGGAGGTTGCTAAGCACACGTTCGCGATGTTCACTCCCCTGTGAATCATAAACTTATATATGCAATACAGCGGATGTGGACGCTTTCCGCCAATTCTGAAACTGGTGTGTTGGTTAGAATTTTGTGAATGTACGTACATGTACGGTTAATGTTGTCCAGAGAGACTTGCACACAAAGCGATCGTATTTGGTTTCTTGGGGCGGTTGAAAATATCACGCGACCAGTTCCTTTGTTTGGAAACCCGACGTGCAGACACCACGTGGTCCTCCTCTCATGTGTTGAGTTATGCACAAAACAATGCCTGGCGGTCTACCACGTGATACCCCAAAAATTACACCCAACTCTACCCGAATTAGACTTTCGGCGACCCTTCGTGACTGTGAGCTTTTCTGTACTGAACGTTCAAAATCTTTTGGCCGCTGCCAGCTCAGTAAAATGGCTTCATATATGAGCCACTCCGGTAACATAAAAGCGGTAAATGCTAATTTTGAAGATCTCTCTCGAAAGCCATCCAAACGACTACTCTGGACTGTCACCCTCAGTAATTCGTGCAAGGCATCTGTGATCACACCCGCCGACGAAGCGGACCGTCTGCCTTTTCCAGTTGACCATCGGCTAATCAACATTACTTGCGTTTTCTGCAAGATAATACAGTTTTTGTTGAAGCGTACTATCTCTGTGTGCATCTCAAGGAATCATCTCTCCTCCTCCTATCCAGCACGGCTTTCCACGCAACCAGTTATGTGAAAGCATAGGTATATTTTTATATAGCGCCTGAAGGACATCAGTGACAATGGTACCATCTCAGACATTATCTTCTTCAATTTTGTTGGGGCGTTCTCGTGTTGCCCCCGGGGACAAACGGAAAGCCAATTCCACGTGGGAAGTGGTTCAATCCTTACTTACCTCTCCACTTGTTAACAGAACTTTCTGAGTTGAAACCGTGTCATACCTTGCGTATCTCTCCATGGGGTTTGCAGACGTTCCTTAAGAGCTAGTGTTTAGTCCTTTGTCGTTTCCAATTAATATCAACGACATTTCTGCACTATTTCCAGCAGCGCTAATCTCTACGTTGGCGAGTTATCGGCTAGGG
This sequence comes from Paragonimus heterotremus, assembly GCA_013368495.1. NCBI lineage: Eukaryota > Metazoa > Platyhelminthes > Trematoda > Plagiorchiida > Troglotrematidae > Paragonimus > Paragonimus heterotremus. The sequence goes on from LUCH01017747.1 coordinate 6,805, forward strand.
TTGCTATTAATCCCAGTTCACAACATACTGATCTCAAAGTCGTTAAGCTTTGCTCTGACGATCGCAACCTCTTCCTGAATGATGCTTAATGTGCACACATATGCCCCGGCGTGTACCCCTGCGATCGCCTTGTTATTCACAACACTGGATGTGTAATGTACGTCATTAAAGTGAACCTTACGAAAGAACAGAGTGACTGGTTGCCGAACCTTTCAAATTTACTTTATCGTCGTGAGATGCTTACAAAAGTGGTTTCGTTTCACTTGGAGTAATGAACCACGGACAGTTCATTCTTTATAACGCCTCAAGGCGTCTATGGAAGACCGTTATTTGGGCACATCATACAGGCTATGCATGTAGCTTCCCAAAGAGCATGCGGGCCGTGACTGATGAGTGACCACCTATCAGGCTGATTAGTGTCGTCAGCAGAAATTTTCAGTAACGGGCCGATTCACCTGAACCCGGTGAATTTACAACGAACTAAACCTCACTTACTTTTATCGTTCGCAGGGACCCCGTTAGTCGGCATTTTTATCGGAGTGTTTAATAGCACTGTCTGTGATTATTACAGAATGCTTCAACAATTAAGACCCCTGACTCTTCCTAAGCAAAATCTTTTCTTGCATGGTCTTCAACCGCCAGAGCCATTTTGTTTCTGAATTCGTTGGGTGAACTTGCAGACGTATTTTGCAAGCGTGGTCATAGTCCTCATTCCGGAAACGTGGTTACATTTGTGACATCTTCGGATTCTTGATATCATGAAATTTCGAGTACCGGCGCTATTTTATTACTCAGGTGCACTTACTCACAGTGTCCGTGAAAACATGACGGGGACCGTGATAGACAATCCATAATTTGTTTGAGAGCCAAAGGTATGGTTTACGAGAATTACTACTGATATCTTGACATGACGGACGATACTGGGACACGGGATTACCTAGAAATACTAACGATTTAGATGTTAAGAACTAAAACAATCAGACAGAGTTCACGGGGTGACAGACGCGCTCAGGATAAAAGCAAGTAGATTGTGACATTTCAGAACGCACGTCAAACTGCGATCTCTCACACGTAGTCAAATCAACATAGAATGGGAACACGTGGCGGCAATAGCGCGTGGCCTTATCGAACACGTGAATGCCATCATACTAACGGTGAGACATAAGTAAGACAAGCAGTTACGCGGTTGGTTGTGTCAGTAACAAGACTGGATTTTTCGGAGCTAGGAAGATAAAGAAATCAGCGCACGCGCTTGCACTGGCAGACAGTTGTCCGGCGAAAAACGGCAGGTGCGGAGACCATATTTCATTTTCTCTAATTTATTGCGTGTTCACCGTACTGAAAACGCTCCATTGGTTTGCGCGCCGTATAAGATTGGCGACAGCGTTCCCCACGCGTGTGTTGTTCTGGTAAATGGCTCTCCACTCTTGTAGAGTCAGGGTTTGGGTCACAAGTTAAGGTTGATTTTTCTGGTGCGGTGAGCGCTGATGGAAGAAAAACTCGATTTATTTGTATTCTGGGAGTCCACCATCTGGTAGGACGATTCTATTAGGCCGGTTGCATTTGTGATGGGTAGGTCCAAGCGAATGTGCAAGTTCCTGGTAAACGTCAGCTTGGCTGGGTTTTCCCCGGTAGTTCCAGTTGGGACGGTATGCGGAAACGAGTTTTTCCAGCTTTGTTTTCATCAGCGCTGGAAGCTACTTCTAGTTTACTTTCCATTATTCGCAGTGCACATTCTGTTAGTCCGTCGGACGCTGGATGATAATGAGCAGCCCTGACTTATCGGCTTCCAGTTTTTTGTTACAAATACCCGAAATATCTTACTGGTAAGGTTGGCACCATTGTCAGATACGGAACACCATTCAGAAGCAATATATTTCTTGCAGAAGGATAGGCAGAAGACGTTAACATAGGCCCAATGTTAAGCGAAAAAACTGAACCAGTTCACTCGGAAGCCATCCGGAGAACCATAGCGGAAACTTATTCGATTCATCATTTGCTTAACTGCGGAGGCCTCCCAGAGACAGAATGGTGGTAGTGACGATGTACTCCGTTCACCTCGTGTTCCAACTCGACAAACAGAACAATCTGGCAACGTACCAAGCCAAAATCGTTTTAAGACACATTATCAAGATTGGACGGACAGTTTTGATGACACACATTGCGTTAATTGTCAACTTTTTGTTCTGTATTAGACCATTCAGATTATGGATCGTGACGTTCAGTGCCTCATGGAGACCAGTAAAAAGCAGGCTTTGCCATCGTCTACAATGGGGTGTATTCATAAATTCTCCTTCCTGCCTCACGAACAATAAATACTTATCGCAACCAATCAGAGGTTTCTGCCATACCACCCTACCGGGTGTAGTGGACAGGTGTGTGGACTACAATAATTCTCGTTACAAAAATAACCAGTGAAACGGAAGACTTGGCTTACCAAAGATTGACAGTGTTCGTGAGACGTCCAATGACGCTGCTATGTTTTCGGATTGTTCACAACGTAGCTGAGGATGCAAAGTAACCGAGCTGGAAGGTACTCCAACAAATAGGATGTTTTAATCTGGATAGCAACCACCGGCGTTGTATGAAGAATTAGCAAGCAGATGTGGTGGGGTTTATTGGAAAGCGTGTTATGTTGCCTTTTTCACTCAAGTCAAATAAAACTGTACACTGTGGCCTGAAGCGGCAGTTATGATATGTTAGCAAAATAAAGTAGAAAACGATGGGGACTCTACAATTTCCTCCTCACAGAGCATCCGGAGAAAGTGTTGATGCTCGGATGGAAGGCAAAATTAACAATGCTGAAGCAATTTAAGGGGAACGAGTTTGCAAGTTAATATGTCTGCCAGTGTAGGTGGTTCACGGTGGCGGGGGTGTGTTGGTGTCGGGACGCGGTAACTTGATCTTAGGAGGTGTGTTCACTGGGTTTGTGGGAACTGACTGAGTAGTAGGGAGAGGAAGATTTGTTGTAAACTGGCGTGTTAATCTGCTTGATCGTTGTAGAAATTCACTGTCTACATACGCCACTTTTAGATGATCAGCGCTGGCAGTATCTCGCCTCCCGGCTCAACCAATGGTGAAGTACGTATCATCGCGTTATATTACTTTGAATGGTCCAGATCATGGATGTTGCATTATGCAGTTTACTAAATTAAGGCAGACGAACACACGTGTGCATGTATATAAATCACGGGGTATATGACTGGGCCATGTATGCTTCCGCGCAGGGACTGAGCGAATGGTCTCGATATGTCTCCGAAGGTCTTGCACGTAATTCATTGGGTTAGTTATGTGAGGTGGATCTCGGAACAATCCACCGGGCAGTCCTAGAACTGATCCATAGACTAGTTCTGCAGGAGTGACCCCAAGATCTTCCTCAATAGTTGATCTGATACTTAACAGGGTAAGTGGAAGGCAGTCTGTCCATTTGCGCTTTGAAGGTTAGGCGATTAATGACGCTCTAATTTGTCGGTGGAAACGTTTCAGTAAACCATTCGAAGAGGGGTGATATGCAGTCGTTTTGGTGTGTTCGCGCCAAGGCATATACGTCATGCCACAGAAGAACTGGCACTTGAACTGTGCGCCTCTATCGGTAATATCTACTGAACGTTCGCCGAAGTTAGCAACCCAGTAGAGTAGAAACATCCTGACAACTGTAACACTAGTGGTGTCTGACATAAGAATAATCATCGGCCAACGAGTTAAACGATCAACACAAGTGAGCAGAAAAGCCCTTCTATCAGAAGGGGGTAGAGGACCAACAATATCTAAATGTGTGTGAGGGAAACGAGAATTCGTTGTGGGGGAATGGTGGGGTGCGGAGACAATATGATGATCGATCTTGCTACGTCGGCAACGCAAACAGGATTTTGCCCAAATGCGTACATCCTGGTTCATACTAGGCCACAAGTAACGTTGAGGAACGAGTTTGATAGTGGTGCCTACTCCGGGGTGTGAAAGTGAGTGTAGGAAGTCGAACAGGGGGCTACGGCAAGCCGGTGGAACAAACGGTAGTGGATTGGGAGTAGATACGTCACATACGATAGTGGAATGAAGGTGAGGAAGGGGAGCCATGGACAAACGGAGAGATGAGAACGTCTCTGGGTGAGAAAGTTCCTCGTCGTTCGACTGTGCTTCTGCCAGTTTCTCCAGGCTCATCTCTGATGAAATTGAAACCGCATCAATGTGTAGCTCGGAAAGGGCGTCGGCAACGAAGTTGGCGGATCTTGGGATGTGACAAATATCCGCTGTGAATTGTGCTATGAAATCAAGATGACGGATTTCACAAGGGGAATGTTTGTCCGGTAAGGAGCTGAGTGCGTAGACAAGTGGTTTGTGGTCTGTCAGAACGGTGAAAACTCGACCTTCTAACAAATGTCGGAAATGCCAAATCGACAGGTAAATCGCGAGTGGTTCTCTGCCAAGCGTACTGTAATCAGCTTGTTCAGGGGACAGCTTTTGAGAGAAAAACGAGAGGGGTTGTAATTCCTCGTTGGTAAGCTGTTGGGGAACCCCTCGCACTGCGTTTACTGAAGCACTGGTTGACAGAAACACTCGGATGTTAAAGTCGTTATCAAAATGAGACAAGGCAATGATCTCGCCAAGTGCTTTTTTGCCAGTGTTAAACACACGCAGTGCTTGGGCATTGAAAAAACGTTTTTCTTTTATCCATATAAGGGGTCCATCAATGGTTGTATAATATGTGAACAGTATGGTATGAAACGACGATAATAGCTGATCATACCGATGAAACTGAATTTTTTCATTGAATCGGGAAGGGAAAACTTGTAACGTTTTGCCTTTTGTGTTCAGCGGTCGGATGCCCTTGGAATCGATTATAGGTCCTGAAAATTCCAGTGAATCAACACTGAAAACACACTTTGAGGGATTAGTAGTGATTCCAAATAGAACAAAACGTTGGAATAATAAGCGGAGCTGTTGTTCATGTTCACAGTGATTTCAACTGGCAATCAACACATCATCAAGATAAACATAAACAAAATCAAAACCTCGCGTAAGTTGGTCCATAGAACGTTGAAAATTTTGGGCAGCATTACGCAGACCAAATGGCATTCTGAGAAACTCCAAAATCCCAAACGGGGTTGTGATGGCCGGTTTTGGAATATTCTCAGGGGCCACGGGAATATGATCAGCGCGCACTACGTCAATTTTGGGAAATGCGGTTTTGGTATCGAGAGTAAAAGAAGAGTTACGAATGTGGGGAATTGGGTAACGATCGGGGGTTGTGGCGCTGTTGAGTGCACGGAAGTCGCCGCACGGACGCTAGTCGCCGGACGTTTTAGGAACCATGTGTAATGGGGCTGACCAACAACTGTTCGACTGCCGAGCAACACCCAGCTGCACTATGTGATCAAATTCAGATTTGGTAGCCTTCAGCTTTACGGGCAGAAGTCAACGCAGTCGGGCGGTAATAGGACAGCCTGGAGTGTTAATATGGTGAACCACTTCATGTTTAACGTTCAGGACGTTGTACGAAGGCAGTGTAATCTTTGGAAAACTTTGAGGTAACGCGGGAAATTGTGGCGCAGTCTCAGGCACAAAGGAAGGCAGACCTATGGATTTATTCTTGGCCTGTGTACCGTGCACCTTTAGCAACGTCGTGTGACCCAGAAGGTTCTTTTGTCGCAGATCGACATTAAGTCCCAAAACTGACAGGAAATCAGCACCGGTAACGACATTCTGAACGTCCGCAATGACGAAAATCCGACGGTATTGGCCTCGCAATCCTAGATCCAGCGTAAGTTAGCGCCTGCCGTAGTTGTTATTCGGCTTCCATTAGCAGCTTCCAGGGGGGCGAATTTAGTGAGGAAATTTTTGCGCTTGCCGTGGAATTACACTCACTTCCGCCTCGGTATCGATGAGAAATCTGATACCAGTAGACCTATCTGATATGAAAAACAAACGACTTGTTAGAATTGAGCCAGCGACAGTCGTCGCCGTTACTGGCTGGCCAGTGCGTTTCCCGAAGAGGTAGATTTGAAAGAGCGTGCCTAGTCACACTTCCTTGCACGCTGACAAAATTTCTGGTGGTACCAACAAATGATGTATTCCTGTTCGGTGTATGTGAACGCAAGCGGTTTAATAGACGCACACTAGATGCTGACCGACTCCGATGAGAAATACGGTTCATCTGCTGCATCTGCATTGTGAGGGCAGCTATTTTCGTGGCAATTCGGGGCCATCGGTGAGGACGTTGTGATGGCGACCGTGGCGGTCGATTGTGAAGTGCAATGGCGTTTGTCGAAGCGCTCTGAAGAGGTCGATTGAGGTGGTTGAAGCGGCTTGCACAAATAAGCGCAACGGATGAGTGCATGTGAACAGGTGGCCAAATCCTTGCGCACTTGTACTAGACTGTTCTGTTCGCGGGAGGCGTGGGTTAAATTTGCCACATATATCGAGATGATAAGGAAAAAAATTCGAGGGGAGAGGAGACGTTAGTGAAGGGAGCAGAACAAATTCACCAGGCAGACGTAAGTTAAAGCCACTGATGATTTCCGCCGAAGCGCTTTGGAGGTCAGCCTTCAGCATGCTTCGGACCTCTAGAAGAACGGAGGGAGGGATTTCACTTTCTGCCGGATTAATAGTGGTACAGAGCGAAGCGTTAAGCTATCTATAAAGCGTTCCACTAAATAATTTGAGGATGGATGGTATGGTACGAATGCACCGGCACGCAAGTAAGTTGGTCATAACCTGGAATATTCAGCATTCGAAATGCAAACCGCGGTCCGTTGTAATGGCTGTAGAGCATTGGTAGTTGGCCACCCAACGTTCCAGGACACTGTTCACGACAATCTCAGGGGAGCAGTTCTTTGGAGGGATGGCATGCGACCGTCTTGAAAAACGGTCAACACAAACTAGAATGTGAAGGCAGTTGATAGACGGCGGTAGGGAACTAACTAATTCTAAGTGGACGTGTAATAACCTGACCTCTGGACGACTGAATGAGGAAATTGGGCTTGATGCTTGTTCATGTAACTTGGACCGTCGACACTCTAAACAACCGCGTGCCCAACTGCGAACGATGGGGTTAACTTTAGGCCAGAAGAATCTACGTGATACTAATTTAATGGTGCTACGAATGCCAAAGTGCGAGAGGTCGTAAAACTGACTGAAGACGACACGCCAGTAGGCTAGTCTGACTGCAAATCTTGGAAAACCAGTAGTCATATCACAAAGAATGGCTCCACCTGCATTTGCATCCGAATTACGCGTAGCTCCAAAGGGTAGCGCTGTTAGGGCCTTTAGAAACCAGGCTCTCTCCGCTGGGCCGCAAATGAACCACAGAAATCAACAGAATTAGGCCTGACCGAGGTGGTTCGGAGGCATGAAAAAGCGTCGTCAGCAGGATTGAGGGCATCTAAAACATGACCCATATCGTAGGTAAACTGCGAACTAAAATCCAAGTGTTCAATCTCTCTGGTGGAGTACCTGTCGATTAAGAACCAGGTGCCCATACTAAAGATTTGTCACCCGTAAACGCAGTGAAAAGACGACTTTACTGTGCATAGCAAAAGTGGCAAACACCCAGATAGATGACGGGCAATGTTTTTCAACTGTGTAGTACCGGGATTCTGCTGGCAACAAGCATTTGGAGAAGAAATCTGGAGGTTGCCGTTGGCCTTTGATAAACTGCTGCAATAAGGCGCCGACAGCTACGTCAGAAGCATCAGTGAGGCGAGAAAGTGAGGCCTGAGTATCTGCGTGGGCTAAAAGAACAATATTGGAGGTAGCCTGTTACACCCGGGGAAGATCAGTGCGCGCTGCGTCTGTAAAATTGGATTTACGTGGACCGCTTCGGAATAAATCCGTGACGGGTTGCAAGAGTTGCGCACAGTGAGAGATGAACCAGTGGTAGTAGTTTACTAGGCCAGCGAAAGGTTGGAGCTGCCTGAAGGAAGTTGGCACGGGGAAACCAGTGATTGCACTTTCATTAGCTTGCAAGACTTGAATACCAGAAGCGAAAATGACACAGCCCAAAAATTCTATACTACCTTTTCCAAGTTCTCACCTAGCTGAGTTGACGCTTTTCCCGTATTGAGCTAGCCCTGTGGACACGGAGCGCGGACGTTGCAGATGATCTTCCTTGGATGAACCTCTCACTGGATGTCATCTAAGTGGGGGCACACGAGATCAAGGCACTGGCATACTTCATGGATGAAACTGTGGAAGATTTGCCCACTGTCACTAAGGCCAATTGGCAGTCGGAGAAATTCGAATAGGCCGAAAGGCGTGATTTCGGCCGTTTTAGGGATATTCGCTTCATCCACGGGGATCTTGTGCTAGGAGCAAGCCAGATCTATTTTACTGAATAGAGTTTATCCACAAAGACAAACTTTCAGATCCTGTAGGCGAGCGATGGGATACCTATCAGAGATTATGACCTTGTTGCGCCACGATAATCACCACAAAAGCGCCGGTCACTTGACTTCTTCGAGACCATGAGAAGTGAGGACGCCCACGGACTTTTAAAAGGGCGGACAACTCCTGGTTCGAGCTGTACTATGTTTGCAATCAAAGGTTGACGGTCTCTAGAGAATACACTCAATAACTGCAACGAACAAGGCACAATGACGAGTAACCTAAATGCAAGGAGAATTCGCACACTACATACAACATACTCGATCCACAGGATATCAAAACAATGCTAACGACGACGAGAACGTGTATTACGGCATGAATCACGAAGACAAAAATGTGTATAACAACTATGGGATCGAAACAAAAAGGCGTGTTCACTATGTCGGAGAGGTTCTCAGCGAGCGTTCATCTTCTGTTAGGGGTGTCGTCATCTGTGAAAATAAGAAACAGGGGTGGAAATGCATAGCGCTCATTTTAAAACCTTCAATAAGCTTCTGTTTCATTCCGAAGCATGTGTTCAAACTCCGCTTTAACTACTTTAGGTTTGTCTGGGGCCAAGCGTCTTGACCTACACGACAACGGATGGCCTTCGGCTCTATCATGATGCGTGCAAGTTGAAGTGAATGGAGGTGGCTCGTTCGTGGATTAGGGGAACAGTGGAAAGCCCGGAAATGAAGATGAATAAGGTTCAGCGGTTTCAGATTGAAGGACAGGAGATCTAACGGCTCCTGCATATTTCTGGGTGCCGTTGATGTTAATCGTTGTACGCGAACCGATCAGCCTTCGTCATCAAGTATCAGTCGTGGGGTCGAAATGTTTGAGAAAATCCGTCCCCAAGACAACATGCAGTAGGGCTGCGGTTGCAAAACCCCTTGAAATATTCACCGGAGACCGAAGTCAAGCGTGAGTGAGAGTCGACCACAGATAGGAATGGACGCCCGGTTAGCGGCCTGAAGCATACATAAAGAAGAGGGGGTCGCGTCGCTGGATCGAGGAGAAACCACCACCTGTATCGACAAGGAACGAGGTCCCTGAACCTAAACTCAGAGTATGAAAAAGGTGACTGATATTGACGGCGCCGGCCATGATTGTCGCCCGCACGGGATGGCTCAAGCTTCTCCCGAGTTGAAGTATTTGCATGGGGTGACGCAACGTTTTGTCCGATTGTTCAACATGCCGTGAAAGAGTCTGAAGGCGTTTGCGCAGAGATTTACTTCGAGGTTGGGGAGAAAAGAAACGTGTCTTGACAGAGACAAAATCCCGTAGAAGGACTGCGATCTCCGCCCAGACATTGCACCAAACCCCTGATGGTGAAGGACAGGATAATCACTGTGAAGCCAGGAAGTCAGGACCGTTTGGGCTTCTGCTGCGCGGCTTGGGATTGCAATGAGAAAGACGAGGGGATCGGTACGAAAACTGTCCTGCGTCACGCCTGCGAGTTGCGTTGAATCCAAGAACGATGGGGATGTAGCAACTATAAGGGCAGCCTGGGTGTTAACCGGGAGATACTGCGTCCATAGCTCTTCAAGGAGTGCCTCATCCATCAGTTGGGGGTCTAGTGACCTTTGCATCTGGAACAGCAAGTCTGACGATCGCTTATCTCCCAGTCGCTAATCTTTAAAATGTTGCCGAAGCCGTGGTCTGATAGAAGATGTGATCCGTTTGTTAACATCATTCTTAAGTGCATCGTACGTATGTTCAGTGGGTGAGTTCAGGAGGAAGTCGGGCACTTGCTCTGTACCCTCTTCAGGAAGCCGAACCAAAAGTCGGATGAACATTCTCTGATCTGCTGTGATGCACATGTTGCCGAAATGCGCTTTGAAGTACATAAACTACAAGGTCGGCTACATATCCAACGACTGTGGATTAGTGACGGTTGCTGCTCCAGTCGCCGGATTCTGTTCTGGGTTTATTGCAAAATAAAGCAGAAATGAGAGAAATGTTCATACCTAATATCACAGTCAACGAAAGAGCTGCGTATATTTATGAACAGATAATAAAAGGTAATGTAAATTTCCAAAAGTAAAACCGTTCAATCAAGTTTAACAAATTTCGGGTTCACCAATTTGTTTTGGTGAACCAAAAATAATTGCCGAAGAAAAAGTACCTATTAACCCGACTCACCAAACTGTAGAGAACTGGGACGTTTCTATGTCTAGAAGCGTGCTTATTCTCCACAATAATTAAACCACAAAACCAAATAACGGACAACGGTGTTTATTGCCAGTAGACTTGGAAAATGGGCTGTAAGCTAAGTACAACAAAAGACAGAGCACGATCAACCAGCTAGCAAGCGACGGAAGATACCGGTATCACTCTCGACGGTTGGACAAACGAGAGAATGCCGATATGCAACCAGAAGATGTCGATGATGCCAACAGTCAAAATGGATAGCGAGATAATTGGAACATCTCTGTCGACAGAATTCGTTATTCCCCTGTTGAGCAAAGATGTGCGATGTTCCTGGACCGGTTCATATAGGCGTTTGGTCGTGCAACCGGCATAACTGGTTCCGCAGGAACTCAAAAAGCATAACGAGGCTGCAGAAATAGACACATTATATTTAAGGCGTGGACACTCATTCCTTGTTACTGTGGAACCAGCTATATTGACCGTACTTCCAGACGCTTATGTGAACGGGTTCGTGAACACCACCGCGTCTGGCTCAACAACGGAAAGGCGGAATCTGCTAACAGTGCCATACTATCAAACTTGGCGAATCCCATTCACCTTGTCAATGTGACTGACGCATTTTGTCCAATCTGCTGAGTTGAAACCACCCAGTCGAGGGCAGCGAAGTGTAGAATTCTGTCCTCAGCTGAAGCTATTGGAATTCTCCTCTATAACCCACATCCGTGTTTCAAGGAACGTTTCGTTCAGACTTTGGATGTGCCTTGGCCATCCCCCCACCCTGTTAGCCTGTTATGAACCATTGTTCAAATGGGTACGTGATGCACTGTGACAATGAATTGGCTGACCTCATTAATTACCCGTTCCCTGTTTACCCTCTTCATGATTCTCTTGTTAAATGTGTGATATAAATGTGGTGTATCTAGCCTGATGATGAACCATTAAATACGAGCTCGTTCGCTACAGAATATTTTTCAAGACTACGCTGGGAGTTTTTACGCGACGGTCGGAATGCGTGTCAAACCAAAAGTTTCTCTACATGATGCCCGATTGGCGCGATGTGTAATGGTACGTGTTAACGCGAATGTACAAAATTCGGCTGAACAAACAAAGGGTTATGGTCAGTCACCTAGTGGTACGCAAATTTAATAAAACCAACTTCCGTAATATGAATGCCATCAAACATCTATTAATGGATTTCAGTGTGTGTTCTCTCTGAAACACTCGGAAGTCCCTCAGGGGACGGTTGTGGTCCTAGTTTACCAATAGAGGAACCTCGGGCCTCTGCCTCAAACCCGGGAGTTAGTCGCTGAAAATAACTCAAATAGAAACCCATTTCGGTTGCCCGCCAAACTGCAAATGATGCATACGTAGAGTAGGTAGCTGGAAACTGAGCAATTCCAACAGAACTCAAAATCTGGCGCGTCCAGTACTTACCGGGTTCATACAAGTCTCCCAAATGGACGATGTGCTCGGCAAGGCTGACAGATAACACGAACTGTCACGAGGTAGATATCAGCTCATTCCGAATCCGGTGTAACGTGCGTTCGAAACCAGCAAGAGCGCACAGAACGAATTTGGACTGTCTAACAGGGCTTGCTGCTGTGTTGTCGGCGCCGTTTTAGTTTTCGTTTGCGTAAGTCATGTGTATGGCTTGCCGGGCTTTTGGCTCATGGTTGTTTCTTGTTGCTTCCTTTTACAGTAATGTTGTTGGAACCCCTACTTTGGAAGAACGCTGTCCCCCGGTGTCTCCACTTTGCCTCACAGTTGGTCCATAAGTGAATCGGACGACCCGAGTAGAAACGACCGGCTTGTATGTTACACTGAAGTATGGCAGTAATTCGTCGTTACCGCCTAATACAACAGCCGGTGGTGTTTTAACTAGACCGAGCGTCCAGGAGAAGGAAACGGCCGTACTAGCGACTCCATTGATCCAGTGTGACAGACGAGCGGAGTTGTCGGAAAACGGTTGAGATGCTGGATCTAGAAAGATATTACCCATGACTGCATCTCTTACGGCGGTAGTGTCCAGCGGTAGATCCGAGATTGGCTGTAATAAGTGTAAGGGAATTCCCTTCGCATCTGAGAGAAGCACTATATGTATGATGGACGAAAAGCCAACAGTACACGGGGGAGTCAGGAAGTTTCGGTTAGTAAAGCAAATTGGGAACCAACTACTAAGACCAAACCCCACTTGAAAGGAAGTCCCCGAAAGGGAAGTTGCGCAATCTGCCACGGTTAGGTTGTAGCTGAGAATGTCGCCCGATCAATGACGATAACAACGGAGGATATAGGTACGAAGCAAAAGGAAATCGGTTGGGTTTCATCGGTCACAAGAGTCGGAAAGCTTGAAGAAGTAACGGAGCCAAATCTTTTACTGTTAGGCAGGGGAGCTACGCAAAAAAGGAAGTTCCTTGAGGTCCTGCGCCCGAGGGAAGTTTTGACGCAGTAGAGTTATCTGGGCAAATGCTGCACAGAAAGAACCTCAAGTTATGGTATACAAACACCTGTGGCAATAGTAACAAGGGGGGGAGCTTAGGGAACGTAGTAAGGGTTTCGATGCAGTGGCTGTGGGTGGAACATGGTCCGCGCGTAATCGGCATTCCATGAATATCTCCGTCATCATTGAGTTGAAAATTTTTTCTACCCACTGAAGTTGATGAAATTTCTTGGCTTGTTTCACTTCCTGAAACCTTAAAATTCCGTTACCTGGAAATGTTTTTGTTTGAAACTTCCGAAGGCGTAAGCAAGGAATCTGTGGTAGACGGGGAAATAAGGAGAAGTTGCATTGTATGTTATTTTGGAGAACTGGTGGTGGAATATGATGAAACTGGACGCCACAGACGTGGAGACATAAGCTTTATTTAAATTTGGACGTAATTAAGCAAAAAAAACAGGATTATACTTTCAACGATTGAGCCGTTGTTAAAACATCAGGACTAAACTTTTTGTAAAACTGCAAACGTAAGATACGCCTATAGATCTATTTCAACGTAGAACAATGCACAAAAACCGCACAAGTCAGTGGCACTTTTTTGGTTGTATTCGGCATGTTTTGCCATTCTTTGGCACCACAGTTATAAATTTTTCCATGGAATAATGGCGTACGCTGGAATGGGGACCGGGTGACCTGCTGAACGAACGGCATCGAGGAACACTTCCCGGTTGAAAGCTCACAACTTTATAACTGCTCCGTCCATTTGTCCCACCTTACGAGTTACGTCAAACGGTACTTCATTCTTCCACACTTATAACTGCCCCGTCCGTCTATCCTCGTTTACTTCTTTCATTCGGATAAATCTAGAGTAAAAAATCAGTTGATGGGCATTACAGCAATAGGTGTCTATGTGTACCGAGTCACCGCAGTGTCCACATGGCAATCCTGTTTCAGGCTTCTTCACTTATCTCGGCTGCATACTGCTTGTAGGTCAGTCCATGAGGACGTTGTACATGAGTAAACCGGTTTTAGCACGTCCCGACATTTTGCTGGCAAACACAGTGATGCTGTCAAACCAAGTCACCGACCCGCGGTTGTTGCAGTCATGCATTTTTCAAGTACACGATGCAGGACTCTATGATGACGGTTGAAATTGGCTGTAGCAGGCGGCCGAAGCTGCGGGCTCACCAACTGTCAAATTAACAAGTTGTACACTGTCAGCCACTGCTCGTGGATATGGACGTGACCCCTGCAAAAGAAAATGAAACAATAAAAGATCTTACCGTAGGAGTAAAAATATTTCCGAAACACTGAGAGAATATGTGTATATGGAAGCCACACTGAACGGTAAAAGGTACATTCACATGTGGTCTGTACGCTATCCACGACGAAAGCGTCGCCATGTTGTTGCATACGGAGCTGCAATGTTCAAAGTGATTACTAGGGGACCGCTTGCCTGGCACTCGGATACTGTTACGAAAGTTAGCCTTTTAACGAATATGACGGACGAATTTCACCCACTTACATGCTTCCGTGAGGTATCACGTATATGAAAGTAACACAACAGGATATCGCAGCCGAACACCACGTGGACTACTCTCACTTGCGCAGCCATCTTATCCATGATAAGCGTTTTTAACGCAATCTTTTCGCCCATAATATCCCGAAACATTTCGAACACTCTACGTAATAAGGCATACTTTTCACTACGAACGTACCCGAACATCACGGATCGGCCGTGTCCCATACCATCTGTTATGAGGAACAGATATTTTCCAGCTTCGAAAGTATGGCAAAATGTACAATGACATGCTTGTGCCTGTCTGTCCCGTGGGTGGTATCCACGTTCACAACATGAAGGAAACGACGGAATAGTTCAATCTGCATTCGCTGGGCGAAGGAGATGTGCGTATATTTGTTGCCTTCATCCCTCATGGTGTGCACCACACCTATCGCAGTAATCGCCAACGGCACCTCCTCAAGGATTTCTAGTTTTCCGTGACCAATCTTGCATAGCATCCTCAGTTGACACTGCAGGCTTTAACTTGTGACGGCTGTTTCCAACTTCAGCGGTTGTAATGAACTTCCCCTGAACCCCCGCTATATACTGCTTAATGTCAGCAGTTAGTGTACTGAATTGGAACAGGCTTCCGATTTCGTTTAATTCACCGACAGTGAGCCCACGGTTGGTACGATGAGACTAATACAGCAGACGACTGATGGGGTGGTTGTGCTCTAACACGTATCTCGTTGGACTACATGAAACCGTGAGCTGCAACATGTGTCGCGAGGAGTGATTTATTGAAGCTGACAACTAACTGGATACGTCGCAACCCCCATATACACTCCTGCGCCTTTTATACTTCGTACAAAGATAACAACTCTGCGCGGTCTCAGAAAGTCATGTCATCTTACCTCATCGTACTTAAAAGCAGCTTTCGACCTGCGGCTGGTTTCGCAAACGTAAATAACGCCCACCACATCCACATATCTCTGAAGGCGCACCTCGAATCGTGAGAAAGTGTGAAATTCATGGTTGTCATATATCGCCCTGAAAGACGCAACATAAACCGTTTCCTGTAAATAGAAAAAACAAATGAAAAAAATGTGAAATATCTCCAGCATCCTAATGTCAACAATGCCACACGTAACTGACCATACCGATTTCGGAAAAAACAATCGCGATAAGGTTGTTTTCAATCACCAATCAGCTAGGACAAACAGCTATGGGTCTATGACGCAGACTCCAACGAATTCAATTTCTGCACCAGGTACTACGCTAATAAAACGAACATTCCCGATGAAATAATTCTGCCAAACACGACAGCTCAGGAAATCACGGTCTACAACTAGCGTTCATGAAACCATGGCTAAAACCTGAATTAGCTTTGGCGAACTGCCCTTCAAGGGATTTTTCCATCTACACGCAGGACCGCAAGGATAGACGCGTGGGTGGAGGGGTTTTGCTGTTGATAAACAATCAAAACAGGCAGTGGGAAGCCCCCTTCTCATTAAACACCCCGAACGTACAGGCAATTTCCTGTTACATCCAGGAGGGTGATAGGAGACTGCTTATTTACAGCGCCTAAGAGGAACCATTGGCTAGCAGCGAAGAGGATTAACTTCTGTCAAATATCCTAAACGCTCTAGCCAGTGATTCAACAAACTCAGTGGCAGCTTGGGATTTCAACCTCACGAACATCTCTTGGGACAATGAGGCAGCCAGGATGGGTATTCCGAAGAAATATTCCTGGACCGGCTGCACTCTAATTCTTTAAGGCAGCATGTTCAGGTGCCCACACGGTTCCGACGCGGGCATGCACCAACCGTGCTGGGTCAAATAATTACTCGATACAGAAAGTGAGGCCTCACCTGAGAAGAGCGATCATTGTGTTCTGAGCGTCTAAGTCCGCGCAACATAAAGGCCTCCCCTGAAAAAAGTTGTGCGCAATTTTAGTCGAATGTATATCGCACGGTATTTGGAAGCGGCAAGGAGTATCTCTTGGGCTCCTGAGGGGGAAAACGCTTTTCTAGAAGATATGTGGAAGATCATGGAAGAGGGGCTCATAGTACCAACAGACCAGTTTGCGCCCCTAATACCAAGAAGAGCTCAAAATTGTCCGCCCTAGTGGAGACAAGCGGTGCGTAGAGAGCTTTTCAACAGAAACAAATGTTGGAGGAAATACAACAAAACTGAAGCCATCGTAACTGGTTAAATTGTAAAGCTTGTAGAAGTGCAGCCTGCAGGACCCAGCGCCTGGCAAAACACCGCTTTGGAGCAGGCCTTGCGTGCAAGACAAAAGCAGCTCCGGGACATTTTTACTTGTATGTTCAATCCAAGGGGGCCTGCTGGCAAGGAGTACAAGCCCTGTTGATAGAGGAGGGTAAAGTAACCACCGAGGAAACGGAGAAAGCCACCCTCCTTGGTGAACTTTCCAAGGGAATTCACAGGAAGGACGAGGGTAAGATTATGCCAACATTGATAGAGTTCAGTCCTCACAGCATAATGCACAATATAATTCTCATTGAGGAAGTGGTTGAAAAGGTCCTAACCTCTCTTACGCCTTCAAATTCCTCAAGAGCTGATGGCATCCATCTGGGCATTGTTAAGCCACTAGCGGAAGTTCTTCAGCCTCCAATATGGAGGCTGGTTACGACTTACCCTATTGGGCGCAAAATCCGATTACCGCTAGACTCCATCCGCCCAACTATCGCCGTTCCAGGTACCAAGAATGCAGCAATGGAAACCGGGTTCAACGAACGACATGACGTCAAGCATCGACGTTCCAACAGTGACCAGAACGTCCTGGCCCGGCATTATCGCAGCGGTTCTGCTAAATGGTCCTTGGGTCGAATTCGCAGAATACTGGGCTGCGTCATTTGTGGAGTCCAAGTCGGAAAGGATTTCTGGATACGTCGTGCCAACCAGCTTTAGCCCATCAGTATTGCTGAATTATCACAAGGCAATAAAGATGTTCCGTTGGAGATCCTTATGGAAACGCTTGGCCTTCTCCAGCCGAAACCTGCAACAGTGACTCCCAACGCGCAAAGTCCGCCACGTGAACTGCTACCTAAAAGATGGACCGACCGAGTACGAGGGCCAATGACACCCCTGCAAGTGAACCCCCGACTACCGTCATACGATCACCATCCTCAAAGAGGAGGTGTAGGGGTAGGGTAGACCTGACCCGCAGAATATGATTCTGCTGTCAAAAATCAGATATCGAAAGCCGTTGACGAGACATGCATCGGCATGGGATTCAAATATTTCTTCGGGCGATCACGCCTCCACAAGATCAGTGATTTTCTATCGATACAGACCAGTTTCTTATGTAAATTCGCAAAGCGTCTGGTGGCTAAATACGTTGCTAATCCGGAGTCTGCTTCGTCCGTGTTCTCATTAGTTCTTGTCATTCGCAGTTTTGGGGCCAATCGGAAGGGGCTTCTATTCGGGTTATTCGTTCATCGTTGTTCGTAGCGGTTATCCAATAGTTCAGTCAATGGATTGTAAACGGGAGTAGGAAGCTGGAACTTTTTGAGGTTTCCGCATCTCCATGTGTAGAATCTGGTGGTCATCAGCAACAAGCTGAACTGGGGAAAAGAGGTGCAGTATCTGAGCTGATACAACCGATATTCATTGTTGAATGATAGGAGGCAGGAGTCGCTGACTGTGTTAGCCTCTTCTCTAAGCGTCTCGATTCCGGAGTAATCAGGATCAACTGTCCTCTGTCTTCCAGCTCGCCACCATATGCTCATCTAGAAGCTGCTTGAAAACCACGTCACTGGGCGCTAGCAACACATGCGCTGGTAGCGCATTCCAGCTATTAACGGCCCGCCGTGACAGTCGAAATACGGCATGGAGTCGTCCCGTTCGTTGTTTGAGAATTGTGAATGGATGACCACGGAATCTGTGTTCATTTCGGAGGGTAACGTCTGCTGTGAGCTCTTCACGTATGTCGTCTCGCAAAGTGCGGCGTATCAAAATCAGGTCGCCGTGGAGCCATCGGTAGCTCTGAGGGTACATGTCCAGGTGCCCTAACCGCTGCTTATTCCTATAAGCCCCTGTTTTGAACAACGATGCGTGCGGCTGCCCTCTGTAATCATTCAAGTTTGGATATCTCACACTATATACAGGGAAACACCGTGGCGTGGCGTATTCTGTACCATTTTACATATCCGTTACTATTCTTTCATCCAACTGCGGACGGTGTTGGCTCCGTTGACAGGTAAAGAAGTGTGAGTTGTCAAGCGTTTCTATGGATCTAACGTCCACTAGGAGTGAAGATTAGGGTCGTGATAGATTTCGAGTTTTAATGTGAGAGTTAGTCAGTTTGTGGGAACAGTTTCATTACTTCTCTTTGATACGTGGCTGACGGATGCAAATACACTCGCATCAGTCCCGAAACACGCAAACCTATTGTCGAAGCCTTTGATAGGGTCGGTGACGGGCGTATAGTTGCCGTTCTGAACGGAGTCAAGTGCAATATCGCTTACAAGTAGCTTCATGTGGATTGCATCAGTTA
>LUCH01017748.1:0-25722 GCA_013368495.1 Paragonimus heterotremus
GTGTAAGAATAAAAATGGTTGGTACTGTTTATTCTTAGAAAAATGAAGAAAGATAGGGCCACCCTTCAACACAAATAAAACAAGGCACAGCAATCTCAAAATAATGCAACAAACCTTAACAAAATCAACAACTATCGTATTTCTCCTCTGTCCACTTACACTCAGCGGCAAATGCTGGTTCCTAGCTGAGTACTGTTTTTCGAACACTGAAACGTTTACAGAGACGCCCCTCAACAGCCAAGTGTTATCTGTCATGGACTGTAGTGCCAAAACACTGGGACGGTGGAGCCGAACGACTTGACTGTGAATGCGTGTACAGCCCTGTGCCGGCTGGTCTGGTTGGGGTCATAGAGGTGTGTTGTGCTTTTTTGCTCGCCCGACTCGGTCAGGAGGCATGTTCGTTGGACAAGTCCTGCAAGTCTTGTCTGGGTAAGTTTGTAACCCGGATTTTGTATCCATGTCCAAATGTTTGTGACGCCTTGTACAAACCTCAGTAGCAAGTGCCAAATGAGGGTAAAAACAAGTCCTCCTTCACCAACATGAACTGAACGCACGTTTGTCTGCATAGCTCAACAACATTTCGGACACCACGACTTGACTGTGCTATCGTCTGCCACCGGGGCTGTGAGGGCATTTAACATTATCACGGTGTCAATACCCTATGTATATACACGTTTGTATGTGTGTGTGTGGGGGGGGGTGTTACCACAGTCAGCACTGAGACTTCATATGCGTGGACTTAGCGAAGTAAGATTTTGATTAGAACAGCTTACTTTATGTAAGTTGAATTAACAAATGACGCTTGCATACGGCGGTGATATTGTCTCAGCCACGCGTCGGGTACGTCCTATTTTAGCTAGACGCTAAATTTATCATCTCTGTATTTTAGTAACCTTTTGTCTCGTATAACACTATAGCTTGGAGTAAACCTGTTTGTCAAGACTAACAACAGCATGAACCACAGTTCTAACGGGAAGGGCTCAAGGCTGAAAATGATTACGATGGAGTAGTCATCTTCAGGAAGCATCCTTGTCCAGCACGACACGGTTTCGCAACCCTGTGCATTACGGATCTGTGTACCTGGATGAGGAATTCCCCCACATTTTCCAATCCCTGTGTACTTCACCCTAATCACGTGACTCTCTCCTCGGTTGCTTTGGTAGTCTTCTAGGATTATCACGAAGCTGCTGTTGACCCCCCCACCAATCCAGCCAGTGTTCATTACACACGCTTTGGTGACTTACCAGATCTAGGCAACGTATACTAAATTTTGAGCACCAGCGTGGGGATCCAAGACACCACCATGCAAACGACTCTCAGCCTGTTCCAAATCCCTTTCTATCGGCTGTGTTGTTTCCTTACTGTAGCGAAAAGGCGTCCAACGCGCTAGTTACCATGCCACACGTGCGCTCGCGATTTTGAATCACAATTTCAGTCCACAGCACCCTCCGGTTTCCGCTCACACATCGTGTGCACTTCTACCCGGTTTAGATGTGTGATTTACACCTTCTATCCGGAGGTTTTCCGCACTGTAGTCCTCGTCCGTTGATCCGATTTCGTTGAGCGATGGCTTGTCCGGTCGCTCGTGTTGTCCTCCATTTATCTACTGTGGGATTTGACCATACTCCACATCCGTGCGGAGATATTGTGGTGGACTGTCGGGCAGATGGTGCGAGCATTCCAACTCTCGGTGGAATACCTCAACACAGAGGGAGGTGCGTTCAAAAACCCACCGCGAGCACATGGAGGACGGCGTGGACGACCGGATGAGTCATCACTCGACCGGATCGAACCAACGGGCGAGACGTGGCAGCAGAAACAGAGTGGATGACCAAATTGAAGGTGTGATTATTCCAACACTCTCAGGAATATCTCGACACGGCTGTGGAGTGCAGTCAAAGCCCACAGTGGATGGAAGGAGGACAGCACGAGCGAGCGGACGAGCCATCGCTCAACGAAGTCGGATCAACGGACGAGGACTATCGTGCGGAAAACCCCCGGATAGAAGGTGTAAATCACACATCTAAACCGGGTAGAAGTGCACACGATGTGTGAGCGGAAACCGGGGGGTGTTGTGGACTGTAATTGTGATTCAAAATCGCAAGCGCACGTGTGGTGTGGGAACTAGCGCGTTGGACAATAAAGATTGTGCTTTATTGAACGCCTTTTCGCTACATTATGGCTGGTCCGTACACACTTAATTCACAAGCATACAGTGTCTACAGACATTGACTTGTCAGCATCACATTTACACGTTACCCTTAGTCGATGGTTCCTTGTTGCCTGTAACCCTGGCCCAGCGTAGCCCATTCGCTGCTATACTCTTCGGGAACGTGAATAACTGAAGTACGTCGTAACAATTATCCCAATGATTACGTAGTTGTTAGTATCGCAGTAACTGACCATGCTTGTTTTGACCTCTGGGATCCGGTTTGCCTACCCGTCACTCGGTGTTCTGGTGACCACTTTGCGGTACCGATTGCACCTTAGCGTTTTGTCATTTACACTATGCGCGTATATATTGCGAGAATTAAATATATTGGTGAAAAAGAAATTCATATGCGTTTCCTGAAGTACACTACATGCTCATTTTAAAAGTATTAGTTTTGTATGAAGTCCACAACACAACGGTTTTGGATCATAATTTTTTTTGAAGTAAATGATAAGTGTAAAACATAGGGTGCCCCTTTTCGCATACAGAATAGCGGTTCTGATTTCGCATTATCTCGACACTTGACATAGTGGCTAATGTAAATGATCAACCGCATCCGTACAAAGCGAGAACGCTCTACTGAGTAACGGATTCGATATACCACAGACATAGTTAGAGAGAGCAGACGTGCCACAAGCAGTGTTATCAACTTTTGTGGTCTTAGTAGTGATGATAAACGTCAACTGCTACTTTGTTGAACAGATCCATGTTGCTGTCTGGAGTCAGCTCCGCGTAATACATGTTAGCCACGTCAGTCTGAATAAAAAGCACTTGGAGACAACGTAGCAACAGAGAGGAAGTCGGTTTCTACAGCGTTACAGACGACACAGAAAAGGGCAAAATAACAAGACGAATCAGGGCCTTCGACCCTGAATCATTTATCAGACTACCGGTACGAGACCACTCATAAAACTGTAATCGTAGTTGAAGCAGAGACACGGTGATAACCGTACAACATTCAGAGCAGTTTTAAATGTCACCCACGATTGACACTGTACCACTCTCCCTTCAAACCAACACCATCTCTCTCCACTTTCCCTATCTTTTGACCAGGATTACTGTTCCATGTATAAATTGAGTAGGTTTAATGAAAAAGCTTGATGAAAATGAAGAAAATAGCCTTTCGTATAATTGAGGTACTGTGAAACCAAAATCCGCCAAGGGAATTCAGCAAGGTAATGTAACGCAGTGGTTACCTGCTTTCGGAATAACACCAGGAACCATTCAGGTCTTGACTATTCGGAAATCAGCACTGTCCATTATCGATCGCACATGCTAACCTTCCCCTCGCACAAACATCCAGATGACGCGACTGAGCGTTCCGCGACCCATGTTCGCGTTGTCCAATAACGTTGAGGCTGAACGCCTGAATCGCCGAGCCCGCCCGTGTGACAACAACTATTCTAGATCAGCCAATCAATAGACGGATAGACATCTCGATTAATTCGTCCGTTCGGTCGGTCCGTACTCACTCCATCGCACTGCTGTCCGAGCGGATCGTAACGGCCATTCATTTGCTCGCCCTATCGAGGCGCTGCTCTGTGTGGCCCACAAAAACACGGTTGTGCAAATTGTGGCCTGGTTACAGGATCTACGTGTTGTTGTTGTGGTGGTGGGGAATGCTTGGGCAGATTGCACTGACAATATGTGTAGCGAGCACGCGTTAAATGCACAAGCCTGGTCGGTGCTACCTCTTATCAAGGGGACGATGTGAGCCGTTGCGTTGTATGTTTATTGACCGTGTGGTCATTTTCCCTAGTCTGAGATGCAGTAGCAACACCAGAGATATATTAAGTGTACGAACTGTTGTCGGCCTCATACGAAACGTGAGCAACGGTGTAGGAGATGTGAACTGTATAGCGAAAACTTACGTACACCGACTGGCATAACTTCTATCTTGCATCTCCGTGGTACACAAATGTATGCCCACTTTAAGCTTTGGCAAATGTACTCGTAATTGTTCTTCTACCATTAGATAATAATAGGTGTTGTATTCCAAAGGTGTTTGCACTGTACACGTTGAGATGTCCAGCAGCTGTGTTTTCGTTGACAAATACACTTTGCTGTTTTAGACATCAGCCAGTATACTCTGCGTCTGCATCTACTTACATTTATTCACCTGAGGTGATGAATACGAAAAATACGAACTGTACGTGTTAATTAGTTTATAGATCGGTATTGGGCCTAAATCCGTTCGATTGTATGTCACAATAGTGTCGTTTTCAGCTTCATTCCATAATACACCTCTTGTTTTGTCAAAATTACATGTAATCTCTTTTGACTGATCATGTACATCTGCAACTACATGGACCGCTCAACTATCCCTCATTATGAGTCCACCAGATCAAGCCTATCCTGCCGTCGCCCCTACTTCTGGTCACGGAATTCGGTACTGGCACGTAGCTGTTCTTTTCTAAGGCTGACTTGATTCGGATATCGCGTGTCCCGCCTAAAGGGTGACTACGAGAGCTGCTTCAGTGATACGTAAGCGGCGACTTCATTGAATGGGCAAAGACTAGGGAAAGTTGTTCAGCTGTGTGCGAAGGCCGTTTGAACAGTGGGTGAATTAAATTTCAAAGTTGGCTTGGCAGTTTATGATGTCCGAATCAGTGATCGTGCAGTTGAATAGTTTGTCATCATTTCTGCTGATCTACGCCATACTTTACTCTGAGCAGACCGTCTTGATCATACTGAAGTCAGGATTGGGTTGCAACATTCACACGATCAAAGAATGGCTGGAGGCGAAGGGAGGGGACTGGGAATGAATGCTAAGGATGTCGGTGCTACAGCCGACTGTCGTAAAGTGCGAAGTGGACAGATGGTGACCTGGCGTTGAGAATTGAATTCGTTCACCAAAGGGCTGGTCACCGTAAGTCGGATTCCTCACCTAGGCTAGAGACCTCGCGACTCACAGAGTCGGTGGCTGGATATTTCAGTTGAGATGGAGGCTAGTTGGGCTCAGTGGCATGAATGTTGTTCCTGCCTGGTCGAGTTGTTTGTGAGGTAAGTGCACGTGGGACAATGAAAGTTGTCTTACTAGTGACGCCTTATTTTCACTTACAGCTCGGTTGTTTGTTTGCAAGGTGTAAGCACGTTGACGCTGAATGTCTGAATATGGGCGTGACTACTTTTTAGTAGTTAGGTCCCCTTACCATCCCCTCTTTTTGTTTTTCTGACCATGACATTCTTTCTTTCTTTATGGTTGTATGGCGTTTGAATGTCAGTGAAAATCACTGATGTGTTGCTGTCTATGTTGATAATGATGATGATTTTGATGCCACCATTGTTTCTGCTGGTCCACTCCTCTTCGTCACAAGGCATCAAGAAGAAATCGCTTCTCGTGTTTATATGTTGGCGCAAGATACGCCCGTCCATTGTTCATGAAACTGAAGGAGTAAACGAACGGAGGCTGATGAGGCAGCAGAAGGGCGGAGGTTAACCAGCCAGAGGTGTACAAGGGGTCGCCAATGAGAAATTTACTATAGTGATATCTGTTCGGTGTACGCGGCTCCGACCCGATACGAAGGTTGAGTTCAGAGACCGGTGGAGTCCGGATGCAATCGGACCAGGACTTGAGAAGTTCCTAGCAAGGTGAAAGGGGCCTTATGCAGTAGCGGGAAGTGTCGGTCCGGTATATTTGGTCAAGAATGAGAAACATCAGCATCAGGCTAGTGGAAGTCAACTTAACAAGTAGTGTGACATCCTCAGGTGTGTCAACGTCACTAACGCCGATAAGCAGATTACTAAAAGAATAAAGTGAGTTTGAGCTATCTTTGTATCTGAAGTGTACCAAGGATGTACGATCATATACTACCCGTGAGTAGTCAGGCGGATATACAGTTTTCTGTGTTGCAGTAACCAATGGAAAATACAAGAGAGAATAGTGGAGTGCACTCCGGCAGGACTTGGTATGGCCCATACATCAGCTTCGCACTGGGAACTGTAACGTCCTGGGATTATTGTTATATGCCAATAAGTGTCGATGGTTGAGCTGGTGTGGAAGCACATACTCCTGGGTTTATTTTGGGATTGAATGATCATTTTGCTGCTCACATTCTTGGCTCATGATAGTAGTACTTTGGTCAGAGTCTATCGACGCAAACCGTAATCACTCAGTGTTACATATGCAGTGCCGAACCAATTGCTTTATTTGGCCGCTCCCGGACTGGTTATGGCTGACCTTGGCAACCTTGAGTTTTGACAGCCTTGCATTTTGTTGGTTATAATTCCGGGCCGTTTTGGCAGCCTGTAAATGTCAGTAAATCATTAGGACGTGGTGTGTTAACAAGTGTTTTGTGTCTCTATTTGGGATACGGGCCTTGTGCGTCTACTACTGCGGCTTCGTACAAACGATTACCAAGTCTTATAATTTTGCTCATTTAAGCTGCAGTGAATCGTTCAGAAGCTGTGGAAAACGCATTGATGCCCCCTGATCCTCCGATGCAGATCAAACACTCAGACGTCACTGCACGTTGTAGCCACATGAACGTACAAATGTATTGTCTACTTTTGAACGAGTAGCGACCTAGCTGTATACCCGGTGTCTTGGCATGACAAACTGAAAATAGTGATGGGTCGTTGTTGTAGTTCTGTGCATCCAACAGACTATGTGTTCATCATGTGTGTAGCCGACGTGTAACATGGAGACCACCTTGTGCATCTCAACTACGGAAGCAAATGGATTGCACCTTGTTGAGCTACTGCTGGCGCCACTTCGTTGAAAACTATCGTTAACTTCGGAGTAGCCTTCGTGGCTCAGACTTGCCGTTGTTCTTGTCTAGTTTGTTCCACCATCTCCTTAGAACTCTGCGTTCGCCAATCTAAGGTCGTCAGCTGGAAGTAGTCTGGTGAGGCTGTTTAGAACGTCCATCTAACGATGCAAACGGTCAAGGACATGACAGTGGAATACTCTAAACAAGTATCAGTTAGCACTTTTAATAGTTACTTCAACGTGTTACCAAAGGTCCTCTCGAAACTGGACACTGTGTATACCGCAGTTTTTAAGATAATTCCGACTGATAAGTAGTATTTAAGGAATTCGAACGTCAAGCTACGAGTGGTGTTTAAAATTTGTGCAGACTACATCACTAACTTGGATGAAGAGATGGAATAGATACTTGTATTTTGGGACTGCCCAATGCATTGTGTTTTATTCGTTATTGTACCGACAGACTGGCTAATGATTTTGAAGAACACTTCATTTGCTTCTGACCAGTTCACATGGCTGTATGCAATAAAGGTGATATACTTAGTTGTTTTTCTATTCTGCTCATTTTTACTTTTCTTCTTCACGACTACTGACAGCTAAACACCTGCGGAAACCACTGATTTATTACTGTTATTGATGACACTGATGATATGACTCTGTTGCTTTACGTGTTCTCTGGTTTTGCCTACTTCGCAGAAGAGTTTGAGCAGGCAATATGAAGTTGTTCGGTGCTTTTTATGTCTTTTTTAAGTGTAGACTACGCATTTGTCGACAGCCTTCTTGGGCTTCCTCTACACTAAATGGTTCTGAACACGGGTGTTCAACCTCCCCATTTCAGTTTTGTTACTTCGTGCATGATATTTTGAAAGAAGAAAACAGATGCACTGAAGATTCCGGTGTATGACTTCCGCCGGAAGGTAATCTGACCGACATCGAGTAGGATACTGATTCACATAGGTATTCCGGAGACAACACGTAGACCATGCTGAACAGGTTAAATGATATGCCGGATCTGAATGACATGCATTTCTCATCGCCAAAATGTAAAATGTTGTTGCAAGTCTTTAATTGGTCCTGACATTATTTTTGTTGTCACAGGAGTGTTGATGTTTTAATTTTCACTTGTCATCTCGTCGGTTTGCGATATGGTGGACTAGGTTTTTATAAATATATCGAAGACGCTAGCTTCATTTGCAAATCTTCATCCTGTGTGACCTCTTCTTGACGTTCGGTTGTCGAGGAAGTAGAGGGTTCGTAGTACTTTCATGTGCGTTTAGTATTAGTCTACGAAAACTTACGTATATTCTCTTGATCTTTGACCCTTGTAGTCTGTGCCGGTTAAAGTGCATAACATATGCTGATTCTGTGAGTCACGCGTCAGTCAGTTAGCACGGATACGAGAATTGTGACATCTCGAGGATAATACACGCGATGTGGGTCACTTGGTTCGTATGTCAGCTGGGTGTTTGCAGCACGGCCAACATTCAATGTTACTGCTAACAGGTAGAAGAAATTGCAAGCATGCCGTGTGAAAGCAGCTGTCATCCCATTAAGCACGACTAAGAGTTGCTACCTGTCAGCTTGAGTAGTAAACCATCCATGTACATGGTTGGAAATGGTCTAGGATACAAAAGTGTCATAAATAATGTGGTACTTTTATACATAGGATTATCTACTATTATGCGTCTTATTTACAAGTCTGATCGTTAATTTTAAACATGTGTATTAGCTAAGTGACTTGTTGTTTCGTGAAATACAATCAGGATCAGTAGTAGCCTGGGCTATAGTACGGTATCAAGCGTTGATATGGGATAAAATCTTCTGCGCTGCTAGCGGAATAGTTTCGTCATTGGTAATCGAAGCTAATAAACGCGAGCACGAATACTTCTACGATTAACATAGGCACTTGTTTTTGTCTTAGGGGGATGACAATTTTAGTTGCCTACGCATTCACACATCAGCTGTAGTGATGCGTAGTGTGACATGAAATGACACAGATAACAATGCCAAAGATGGCGGTTAAAAAACATTGAAATTTGTCTGGAGACGACAAAGATTAACAATTTAATACATGTAGAAAAGCCACTAAATGAAGCGTATCTTTAACGGCATTTCCAATCAGTGACGTAAATCACGTAAGCTACAAATCGGTAGACGTCATCTTTCCACCGCATTCAAGGAATCTATTGTCTTCCACTGTCCATAAACATAACACTGCCTTGGAGCCCATAAATGTGCCCAACTACTAGCGAACGCAGTTTACAGTGTGGAGTTTGGAAGAGACCCAACTGCGAAAAATCTGGACTTCGCCTTGATTCGAACCAGCAATAGAAATAGCATGTTCAGATGTGGTAAGTGCTTCATCGGTTAAGCTACCAGTGCGGTAAAGACGAGCGATCGTATTATACTACTCATACCGCAGCTATTCAGTAGTAGGTGCAGAACATATATTTTGACATCATACAAGCCACAAGAAGAATGTAAGAAGGTTCATCAAAGTGCAGCATCACCCATAACGGTCCCTGCTACTTAATGGAACTGAGCATTGATGTATGTGGCAGTTGAGACAGTCTGAGGCCGAATATCGCGTGCGAATGAGTGGTTTTGTGTCTGGTTTTGTTTAAATGCTTAACCTATGTATTGCTTTCTCGAATAAACAACCGTTGTGCCATCCGCGTTCTTGGATCACAACACCAGGTCATACCGGAAAGTTTGAAACTTCACGTTTGTACTTATCAGCAATTTAGAGTTTGTCAACGAGGTAACGGTGTAAACTGTTTGCTTTACTTACCACGTCTATCCCTTTAAAACAGGGACTTCTACAAGTGCAATTTAACAACTGGGACATTTTTCTTATGAGTAACCCATATATCGCAGGCAACTTGGCGAGTGCATCCTCAAGAAGAAACCCAGAATTAATGCTCATCGTCCACACGATTGAGATGGGTTCCTGGACCATTGTAGGATGCTCGTTCGGTATAGAGCAGTGTATGTACCGACCACTTGTATAGTTTACCCTGTGTATGTGAAGGAGGTTCAAAGACTGGTCGCTTTTGATCGCAGGTGTCTTCTCAACAGTTTGCATGTGTGGTGGGAACATGGCATAAGCATTTATATAGGTCTAATCTTTAGTCAACAACGAGGAGTCTGTAAAACCTAAACATCTTTGACGTCGCAGGGCAGCAAACACTCCGTGGTGCAAACCCGTTATCCAGCTTAACTATAACGGTAGGGCAAACAGGAAGTATGATGAGGCTGTTCACGTGGATGAATTGATAAATCAAATCAAGCGGTCTTGCAACGATTAATTTACGGTCTAAGCGAACCAAACTGTGTAAGAGTTGGTTGTACTTCTACAGTGCAGAGCACTCCACATAAAACAAGTGAACTACAAACTGTCTGAGTGATCTGTTTGAATATAATTATAAATCGGATATTTCTAGGGGCTATGGGATGAAAACATAAGATAGAGGTAGATGAGCGAGTGAAAAGCAAAGGAAACATCTTACCAACATACGGTATTGACTGTCCGCTTGTTCGGTTGACCGATGTATGTTTCCGTGTAGTGCAAATTTGCACATAACGTATTATGGGTCAGTTGACACTCACAATCAGACAGGCAATTGTTGATTAGGTCATCATTGGATGGTATACTCGCAGTCTTCATCTGTGATTCCGTACGACCACGTTTCAACTCGAGTGCAAGCTGAGATTGCCGTTTACTGTAAGTCAAGTGCTCGAAAGCCTTGTCTATTTTGAGCATTGTCATGTGATTCCAAAAGTGTGAATTACACACTTCCAACACCGCATCCAAGATGGCAGCTTCCTCCGAATGCACACCTGAAAAATTTGGGCGGTGCAACCTGGGACGCTCAGCAAAACTGATCAGCAGCGGGCCGTAGAGATTGCATAAGCGTGCCTTTCCAAACAGCGGGTCAGGACAGTACTCAAGGGCATGCAGCAGATGAATCATTAAAAACGATAGCGTGTCTAAGTGCGTGCGTGATGTGGGCAACGACGCTTTCTGTATAATTCCTGGCAGTTCCGGATTTGGCCGAAGAAAATGATCAAACAACGGTCGAGAAATCAGTTCTTCTAGGAGTGATCGAGAGAAGTGCAGTGGCTTATTGTGAAATTCATTTAGAAACATACGCAACGTTACAATTATGACAGAATTATCACTGACATCCAGGATGTCCTTAATCGTCTTGTGATCACTGTCCACCTTGAGGAGTTGCTTTAATAATCTCCTGGCATCACAGTGATACTTTCGAAGAGGTTCAAACATTTTATCCCAGTTGGTTTTATGACACCGGGTCTCTATCTCATTTACTAGATATAACACCAATTCAGGTACAAATGGTGCTTTTAGGGGTCTGAAATCGGTCAACGACGCAGAATCGCCTAAAAGACGTGGACCTCCCAGCTTGAATTCCTCCGACGGCGTTATACTATCCCTGTTGCGTTCGACCTCCAGATAACGTTTACTCAACAAGTCTTCCAAACTCCATTCTACGGTGGACGGGTCAAAACTCAATGGTTCATGCAGTTCAACAGCCGATGTCACATACAATATCATTTGTAAAGACTTTTTTCCTTCCGTGTTAATCGTCGTCCTTCTTGTTGTACCTAAAGTAGGTGTCGGTGGCAAGGGATCTAAGAGTCGCGCGGATGTTGGATACAACCGATAATAGTCACGAAGGCGCGGCGATTGGAAGTAGTCTTCATTATGATACCGGGGAAGAACAGTGTTCAAACGACACTTGAGATGACGCCCGACTGGCATTACTTGGTCTTTTATCCGGTGTTTCCTAATGAGGCCAATTACGAAACGGACGTACATAATGTATATTGATCTGTCGAATTTAAAATTAGGCTCATGCTCCCCTTTCTAGTCAGGACAATTACTTTCAAAGACTAAGTGCGTAGAGCACATCTGTTGCGAATTGAGTTATTCCGACTAAATGTTGCCAGTTGTGAGCATCTCATGGCTTATCAGAAACGATATGCATTATTAATCAGTTCATACAAAGAGGATATAGCCAACAGCTTGCCGGGGATTTGTTTCATGCACCTACAAGTACAGACTTAGGTAGTCAGTGACATTCAACTTACTGTTGGAAACGGAAGATGAGGTCAATCATAGAGCGACCTTGAAAAACTCAGTAGGTGATCGTAATTTTGAGTTGATACGATATTCATTAGTAACAGATAATGCGTGGCAGTCACATGCTCCTGAGAGGAAAAAGGACTAAATTAAACCTAGAAGTACATTGATGTGGGGTATCGGAACTTACTTCCTAAAACCTCTTTTGATATGCAGTGTCCACGTAGTTTTAAATAAATTTTCTTTAACAAGTATGCAAACGATTTGCGAAAATGGCAACTGCATTCAGATGAACGTTTGTCTGAGAGGGCTATTCCGATTTTCCCATATGTTTTCACACATACCTGTGCGTTCTATTCCAAAAATAACTTTTGGGCAACTTCACCGTACCATATAAGTCTGCCTACGCTTATCCAACTAGTGTAGTGGGGAGGAGTGATCGTACGATGTTCCTCACACCGTTGCTATTCAGTAGTGGGGGGGCTGGAACATAGACTTTGACATTGAAGTAGCCACAGGAAAAATACAAGAAGAAACATCGGAGTGCAGCATCGCATGAAATGGTTCTTGTTACATGCAGGAACCGAGCATTGGCGTCCGTGGCATCCGTGACGTTCTGGGACCAGTACTGTACACAGATAAGTGCTGTTATTTGTTATCATGTTGGAACGCATAACCCATGTGTTGCTTTTCCGAATAAATAATCCTTGTGCCATCCATGTTCTTGGCTCGCAACACTAGTAGCAAACAGATCGGTATTTGTGCACCTATCACAAACAGAATGGTTAACTCTTCGTTATGGGTTAAAGTGCCTGGACTGCACCGTAACTTACATATTTATATTCACCCTCAAGTTACCAGTTCGACTGATAGTCGTACGTATTCGTATAGAAAGTGGATGATTAGCCTGGCAGGTAACACAATAAGCAAGAAAATCATACATGAACAACACGGCTTTCGGTTAACGCCAACACAGTATTTTTGGCGACTACAAGTGATACAGCTTGTTAAGGAAGGGGTTTTTACGTCTCAGAAGAAGTGAAAATTGGGATGATGAGATTTTGTCAAAACAGATAGTTCGGTTGGGGTGGAATTATATGTAGGGAATAGGGTTATCGCATACGATGCAGTTATAGTCCGTGGTGGAGTATGTGCTGATTTTTCGTACGTAAGTGCTGTAAGTTTTCAGGAAGGTGAGATATAGTTAAACATGTGTTGCTTCGGAAAATCTCAGGGGTTATAGGATTTAGTGAGAAACAGGAGAAATAATTCCGCGACCAGTGAGAATAATTGGGATGTGGAGAATCTTTGTTCAGTTGGGGTTTCAGTCACGGAGATGGCTGATAATCGAAGTGTGCATTTCTTGAATGTGTTTGTGTCCATCCTTTGCGAGGCAAAAACGCTCACCTCGCACCTGATTGTCTACTAACGTTCGTATGAAACATCACGACTATGGTTGGTTTAATTTTATTGCGTTCACTGATTTACTATTTCTTGTGTACGTCTTCTCAGCAGACTGTATACATACTAGTTACGCTCGTTACTACTGCCTTGAGTTGTGATTTACAATAAAACATTGGGCTTCTCTCTTTCTTTCTCCGCCTAAAACATCATGTACATTGCGTAGAGATCACAGAAAGCTACGCCCGTTACGAACACGACGTCGCCTTTGAAGATTAAGTCAGATCTGATGATTGGGCGTCTAGAAGAAAAAGCAAGCGTGCTCTGAAGGAGGCATTCCGATCGCAGTGTCTTGGCTACATCTAGTGCGATGCAAGCATGTTGTCAGATCCTGGATTCGTGAATGTCAAGGTGTAGGATTGTGGCCTGGATAGGGGGTGGCGCAGTCCCACATCGTCATATGTAAAGAGATTTATCGTGGGCTGCACCTATACCTTCTTTACTGCAAACAACATTCGGGCTGACCAGCATAGAACTGAGGGTTAGTGTGTGAAAGGAATGGCTAGAGATCTCCCTTAAGGAGTATTGGCGTAGAGCGTCTAATGAAAATAAATATCTGTCCAGTTGCTCTCTTCTGTGTAGGGGCACTTCGAACTAGAGACTGGGAATCCCTAGTTCGTCGGGGATTATAGGGGTATAAAATAATGTTGTTATGTAGTTAGGGCGCCGGAGCCACCTGTGAACTGGTGGTTCGACTGTGATATCCAGTGATTTCAACGTCTTCTTATGCAACACCCTTAATACCAGTTGGCGCATGAGACGGGAGATAAAGTGTTGACAAAGAAGCTACAGCCGACCTTGTGTTTTTAGGATTGGTTGAGTTATATCATCGGTCATTATTTTTAGGTCCGTGATGGCATCACTTAGTTGCTTATCTTCCCAGTTGAAGGGAACGCTAAGTGGCTTCCACGATGAGGTTGGCACAGAGGAGGGAATAATTTTGTTAATGACGGTAACTGAGTTGGTGTGCAGGATTGTGGTCTTCGGACGTCCGTCAATCAACATATGTGCACAACATGTAATTTAAAGTTGGTGGATATTCCTGATTTAAGCAGGTGTGCTTTAAGACTCTCCAAACAACTCGTTAGGGCTTTTCTCAAATCGGCTAATAATATGACGTCATCTGTGCGTGCCAAGTAGTCGGTGAGTCCTTGGGGGCTTGGAAAGAAAGGACAGAACTTTTGGAGAGCGACAGAGGTACTTCGAGAGACATCATGCGTAGGGAAGGAGTCTCTTTGAGGTACTTCCCGACAAGGCGCGAAGAAAAAGCTGTCGAAGGAAAACTACCCCAAGAACGAATGTTCTGAAGGTAATTACTTGCGTTTTATGTGGCCTGTGTGGTGTAGGCTATAGATAAATAAATGTTGTAGCGCCATGCAGGTGTTTGGTGGTGTTGAGGTTAGTCATTCTTAATATGTGCGGGTTTCAGACAATTCAGTGAAATGTTATTGGTATGATTGCCTCTGGGCTGCGTTTTATCATCAAAAATGGACCGTCGGGGTTGCCCCATATCTGGTCAGGATACCATACGTTATCTGTCCCACTAAAATATATCCCCGGCCCATTCCCAAGATCCCAGACACATATCACGTGCTTTATAGGCCAGCCCGTGAATTGGCAGTCCCTTTCCACTCTGCACGTACAGGCTCCGCTAGGCATTTTTCACCATCACACACGACAGACTTTGACCCCCTTTTCCCTTAACACTGCGAGTTCCAACGTCACATGTGCGATCCATAACGCTGTCTGCCCATGGCTGTTATGACCTCCAACAGAAGGAGAATTCCGTGGAGTAATATCAGGTGCACTTCGTGGCCATCGCCTTATTCCACCGCGACCGATTCACCGTCAGCTTAACGTTACATACAGACATTCTTGCACACAGCTAACAATGTGGCTCCGCGTCATCCTGCTGAAATCAGACCTATTAAAGTACTGTTCTTCGTTCGACCACTGGTGCAACTTGCTTATGTAATACTTGGAGATAAACATGTCATAGCTTTTAAAGACTTGTGCGGATTAAGGTATTCAGTGTACTGCCTCTATCAACAAAGAAAAATCCGACATGCCATTTTGGAAAAAGGACTACTCCAGCAACTGTTGTTCGCAGCTGGAGTGACTGATGACATTCGGAGCAATCACTCTGCCGTGACTGAAACCTAAGCTGTTTCGTTCGAATGTGGCCGCAAACCACAAGGACATAAGGCATGGTTGTTTTCCAACTACTATCAAGATACGTGCTCCACGGCATAATAAGTGTCGAGATGCCACCCACACACACGTATACTCTAGGACGTTTGATCTTGTAGTGGATAAGTGGGTGTGTTAGACCCTCGTCCACTAACAATTTAATACGCCTTTCCTGAAGAGCAATCGAAACGTAATCTCAACAAATAAATAACTTAGCGCGGTTTTGAAGCGAACCGTATATTTCCGGTAATGTTTGAAAATATGATAAGTAGTTAAATCTAGTCTAGTCTGGGACCAATGGCAGCAACCAAGAGGAGAAAGGAAAGAAGCGCGAGGGGGCTACATCCCACTCGGCAGCACTCAAAAGCGCGCCAGGCGGAAAGTGCGTGGAAACTTCGAGTGCACTAAACAACGCTCGAACAGGTTCGGGTTAAACGACTTTGAAGAATGGGACAGTAGATCAGTCGTTAAGAAAGAGGCCAGCATTCGCTGTGTGTAATTAGTTACACGAGTGAAGAAAGTGGCACTGAGTTAATATCAGGCCTCCTATAGCAGACGTACACAGAAAAATACGTACAGAACAGACAAGCGGGAAAAACACGGTTGCAGCCGGGACCCTTAGAGAAGCCATATGATCGCTGGCCACTACAACCCCGTTGTTACGACTCATACTGATTTGAAGCACTACATGATTCGGAACGCGTGACAACAAGTGGAATGTGGAATTTTGCCCTTGAAAGAATACGGTAAGTTATCACGGCGTGCTGGAACGGTCTACATTAACAACAAGGAGAATCGGTCAGAGTCTAAAGTTAAATATAGCAACTCACAGGGTATGCCTGACTTTACGACGGAAAACGGATTAAACGCTGGTAAAAAGGTGGTAATCCACAGCAGAGTTGATGCTACCGTTTTACTTGTATAAGTGGGTCTTGCGGACAAGCTGAGAGCCTTACAGTGAAATCCCTTTGGAGAAAACCGTTCAGTTAACACCTGGCGCACGTGAAATGACAAATTACGAGCATGGAGCATCGCCAATAGCCAAACAAATTGTAGTGGATTATCAGATCGGAGGTGCGAGAATTCCAACACCCGGCGGAATACCTCAGCACAGGAGGGAGATACGTTCACAAACCCTCAACGATCGGATGGCGGATAACAGAGGCAATCGGATGAGTCATCGTTCGATCGGATCGGACCAACGAGTGAGACATGGCACGCAGAAAAGAATGGACGACCAAATCGGAAGCGCGATTATTCCAACACTCGGGGGAACATCTCGACACAGTCGTGGAGGACAGTCAAAACTCAAAGTGGATAAATGGAGGACAACACGAGTGGCCGGACGAGCCATCGCTCAATGAAATCGGAAAACCCCCGGATAGAAGGCGCCGATCACCCACATAAACCACGCAGAAGTGCACACTACGCGTGAACGGAAACCTGGGGGCGTTGTGGACTAGAATTCTGACTCATAAACGCAAGCGCGCGCGTAGCATGTGAAATAGCGAGCTGGACGATAAAGACTATGTTTCACTGAACGCCTTTTGGCTACACTATTTCCTAATCCGGGACGTCCGCTGTATGGAACTTTGTTTCTAAGGCTGTACCTAATAACCCATCCGTATGTGTTCATAATGCACGAAATGTTGGACGTACCTCTTCCCCGCGTTTAGGTATTCCGCCAAGTGTTGGAATACTGGCACCTTCGGTTTGATAATCCACCACAATATGGTGTACGTCTTCTCCCGGTTTTTCAGAATAGACGATGAGGTGAAAGGCGTTGGTGCATTACTTGTTTTACGGAAGCTGCGTCGGACACCCCTGTTAGGGCTCATTCTCTTTGAAAGGTGTCTATTTGGACAGGACAGCTGGATCACCAGTCGCACACCCACGTCTTAGAAGATACAGACTGGTAGCTGTGATGACATCTTTGATCGTGATGACTGTATCGGGTTGGTAGATAGTTAGTTGTGAACGTCGTGTGATGGGTGACGCAGACTTTTTGTAGCGGTGGTATGACCGGAATTTTATGGCTTGGTTGAATAATGCTTATCCATTTCTGCGTGTTCCTTGTTAACAGTCTGCCACTGACAGGGTAGGTCACATTCCTTTCACATTCAAGCATTGTTATAATGGAATTGTTGGTATGGGAATAGTTCCTTGATAAAACAAATATTTGTACCACCTGAGTACCCGCCTGAGGAGGAAATCTTATCGGTAAGCTCACATTATTCACCGTGAGGTGAGTCTTTGGGGATGTCAGCATTTCAGTTTATTTGAAAGACGAGTAATCTGACAAGTATCACGCACACTCGAACGTATGATTCACACCGCACGCCCGCCTATCGCTCAGCTATGTTATCGTTTCGTGTATTTATTCGCATCTTCTCACGTCAAATTCGCGTGTCGACAGTATACACATTTAAAACAGTTCATTCCCTTCAGAAGTTTAAACAAAACAATCAGAAAACGAAAACTGATGGATGCATGCATTTCGTATTGACTCATCAGTACCAAATTTACAATAACATGAAACGGTTTTTTATATCGAGCACATAGAGGGTAGGGTGGATAGTCAATCTGTGAGTTAAGAAAGGTCACTAAGTCCAGGAAAGGGTTAATTTTACGAGCAATTGTTTCTAAACATACATTGAGGCTGTACGTCAAATCCTCTTATAATATCTTTACCGCGAGGTTTGGATTGACTCCTGTTAGATATCTTATTGTATCCGCGTTTCGATGAGCGGTGAATCGAGCAGATTTTCCCCACAACCTCTCCTCGACAAAGTGCATGCAATATTGTACTACCTGGGGCCCACATCGTTAAAACGTCGTCGTTTCGATGGTTTAGTAATTTTTTATTGCGGTTTCATCCCTAATTGAGCCCATCTAATACAACCGCTCATTAACCTGCTCATTTTTACTTACAACTGTCGCACAAAACGTCTTCATTAATTTAAAAACTATCAGCACTATTGTGGTGGACCGTCAGGCAGGTCGTGCGAGAATTCCAACTCTCGGTGGAATACCTCAAAACAGGGGGAGGTGTGTTCAAAAGCCCTCAATGATCGGATAGCTGACAACAGGGGCGACCGAATGAATCATCACTCGACCGGATCGAACCAACGGGCGAGACGTGGCAGCAGAAACAGAGTGGATGACCAAATTGAAGGTGTGATTATTCCAACACTCTCAGGAATATCTCGACACGGCTGTGGAGTGCAGTCAAAGCCCACAGTGGATGGAAGGAGGACAGCACGAGCGAGCGGACGAGCCATCGCTCAACGAAGTCGGATCAACGGACGAGGACTATCGTGCGGAAAACCCCCGGATAGAATGCGTAAATCACACACCTAAACCGGGTAGAAGTGCACACGATGTGTGGGCGGAAACCGGGGTGGGGGCGTGTTGTGGACTGTAATTGTGATTCAAAATCGCAAGCGCACGTGTGGTGTGGGAACTAGCGAGCTGGACAATAAAGATTGTGCTATATTGAATGCCGTTTCGCTACACTATGTCATCGCTGTCACATCATCATCCGTCCGCTCCTTTAGTGCTAACTGTGGATGCATCACACGTGGCTGTAGGGATGATCCTGCAGCAGCGACTCAGTGACGACTGGTGTCCACTGGTTTTTTCTCCAAGCG
The DNA here is from genome assembly GCA_013368495.1 of Paragonimus heterotremus. Classification (NCBI taxonomy): domain Eukaryota; kingdom Metazoa; phylum Platyhelminthes; class Trematoda; order Plagiorchiida; family Troglotrematidae; genus Paragonimus; species Paragonimus heterotremus. Next base: position 19,329 of record LUCH01017748.1, read on the forward strand.
TTAACGACCAAACAGGTCACGCTATATTGTTTTCGGAGAGGAACTGTAAGCGGTATATCTCGGTATCCGTCATTTTCGATATGTCCTTGAATACGGAAGTTTTATCTTCTTCACGTATCATCCGAAGGGAAGATTATTTGTGACACTTCGCAAGGCATCCCTTGCCCAGTTATTCCGTTGGCTTTCTGTCTCCAAAGTTTTGATACGTTGCACATGTCTCACGCCGGCATACACCAAACAATGAAGATGGCCACCGCATGCTTTATCTGGCACAGTGTCAATCGCGACATCCGTACGTGGGCCAAAGTGCGCATACACTGCCAACGGTTTAAAATTCATCGTCACAGGCGCGCCCTACCGGCGAGTTTTGCAACCTCTGATGAGCGTTTTTATCATGTGCATGTTGACCTGGTTGGACCCTTGCCAACCTCGAATGTGTGTAGGTATATCTTGACATGTGTAGACAGGTTTATAAGTAGGCCAGAGGTTACGGCATTTCCAAATTGATCGTTGGAACGTTGGGTTGCCCAATTTGGTTGTCCCGCTATAGTGACCACCGACCGTTGGTTACATTTTGACATAGCCTTCGCGTCATTTCTGAACGCGCTATGATGTAGTCGAATTCGGGCAACAGCTTACCGTCCGGCAGCCGACGAGTTTGTTGAACGTTTTCGTCGGCAGTCGAAAAGTTCTTTATAAGCTAGCAACAACGGTTCCTAGCGGGAGGTTCTGCCATTTGTCTTGTTAGGTATCCGAAACACACTGAAAGCAGACCTGCATACCACCTCCGCTCAATTGGTCTATGGGTACGTCATACGTTGATTAGGTGAGATGGCTGCTCCAGGCGCAACGAGACCCATCAACTTCGCGGATTACGGCGAGCGGTTGGCACAGCACATGAGACGCCTCCGATCGACCCCACCAAGGGAACAGACAACGCCACCGTACGTAGATCCCTATCCGCCGACTTGTTCTCACGTTTTGACTGGTGTGGTTGCTCTTCGACGACCTTTACACTCATCGTATACAGATCCGTTCCGCGTACTTATACGATATGATGAAGCTTTCGTGTTACGGCGCAGTGGTAAACACGAGGTTATTTCTATCGACGGACTGAAGTCAGCGTTTATATAGACACTTGATGTGAGAAATGAATCACAATCAGCAAAATCCTATACAACGAATACTTTACCTGGCGTTTGTACAGATTTGCCCAGCCTCGACGGAGCCAAGCTTCCAGAACAAATGTGCTCGAGGGTTGCGGAGACCAGCGCAATTTGCAGACTGTGTGGACCTTCGTCGTATCTATTTTCGTCGTTGCTGCCCTTTCTCACCTAGTTACTTTTAGATGAATACCTACAATGGCCCCTGTCAACAAGTCGTTTTTTTCGCGAAAGATAAAAAGCCTTCTTCTATTTAACACAGCGGAAGCAGAAACCCAGTGGGGCTATTGTTTTCCATTAATATACACGACATACTACGACTCAACCATTCGTCGTCTGCGTTGGACGCTGAGGCCGCACATCGTGAGACGACACTAGAAAACCTGGAATTCTGCAAGGACCACCTACAGTAGACGCTACCTAGGCTACAATCATGCTGGATCAATTAAAACTTGCTTGTTTCCAAGTCTTATGCTTACCCATTATTAGTAAACTTCCACTCCATGCTTCCCCAACCAGTTTCAAACGTTTTCCTCCATCTTCTAGCTACCATAGACGCGAGTTTTGTGGCAGGAGGAAATTGGACCACTCATGGTCGTGTCAACGGTTCCCGCTAACTGAAACACTGCCACACCATCGAAGTAAACTCTCTGGTTGTCTCCTTAGGAGGTAGCTCAATAGCGACCCTATTTATTTATCGATGACTATGTTAGAATTCCGATTGCCGTTTGCACTTTTTTTTGTTCCGAACTCTCATAATTGCCTGAGCGTTTGTTTGGACGATTAGCTATACTGACAAGTACCACGCATACTCGAACGTATGATTCACACCGCACGCCCGCCTATCGTTCAGCTATGTTATCGTTTCGTGTATTTATTCGCTCTTTCTCATGTCAAATTCGCGTGTCGACCATATACTCCTTGTTTATTCGTTGCGTTATTCTTAACTGGTCATCTTCGGTTCTTTTGGTCCTACAATAGTACCCAGCTGCTGGCTCGCCTCTCGACTTTCGAAAGACAACGCAGGGTTGGGAACCAGCGTATGTCACGGATTACGAACGAACACAGTATATAGTATATTTTCCCAACGGAGTGTGGCGTCATGGTATTTTATTTACTGAATGATTGCTAGTAAAAGTTGCATTCAGTAACGCATCATATTCGCAAGTTGATAAAAATATTGACTGGAACATAACAATTTTCCCATAGGAATTAAGACGCTTGATGCTGTATTTTTAGGTCTCCGGCACTATTTTCGTGCATGGGTGTCCTGATCGAACTGGTCCGAGTTAACAGCATAGCACACTTTCTACGAGAATCCTCTGTGCGTGTTTGTCCTTCCCGACCTTTTCTGCCATCCTGGTGTGACAGTCAGGCTTATGCGCAGTTATGATCCGAACCGCTATGTCGTTAGCTTACCATACATCCACTCCATACAACAGCGATCGAAATGAGATGGCAAGGTCTTATTCACTAAGGTCGCAGTTCGGGTTAGATCCCACTGCCAAATGAGACAAAATTTCGAATCACTGGCTCCGAGTATGGTCCCCGGAGAGAAACCCATATCTGGTTGACTCACAAGTTGTTTCTGAGTCGGTGTCAGTCTTACATCTCAAGGAGAGATCAGTCCATGGACGAACTGCTATGTCCGCCGAGACATGGAGCATGTGTACGCTGCTGAATTGATATTGCACCAGGTTACTCGAGCGCTGCACCGCACAGGTTGACATGATACTGAGTCCCTACAACATTGATGTCGCAGCCTTGAGTGATAAAATGTTTGTAGACTAAGATGAGCTTCATGAAGTGGATGCAGGATGAACCCTCCACTAGATAGATTACCTGGTAGAAGGTGTCTGGATCATGGTGTCTGATTGCCAGAGTTTGATCGAACGGATTATCTAATGAAACGCGAACCTCAGGAAATCAGCCCATGAATCTTGTCCATGCGCTTGTGATTCGGTCTGGGTAAGACTGCCCTATCTGTTAGTGCTTATGGTTCACATGCACTTCACATCAATATTACAAATGATCAGTTCTATAACTACCTGTCTGCCACAATTCGCCTGACATTCCTGAGAGACTGATTGTTTGTTTTGTGTGACTTCAACGCAAGAGTTGGACATGACTCAACAGCCGAGCCAGGAGTCTTCGGACCCTACGGCATTGGTTCAGTGAACGAGAACGGTGATCGTTTGCTTCACCTACGTACTACTCAGGAGCTGGTTAATAAACACCCGATTTCAGCGAAATATGGGCGATATCACGAGGTGGACTCTCCCACGAAGCGTTCATCATCGTTTGCTTGATTACAAGATTGTGCGACAGCGCGACATTCGTGAAGTATCACGCGGGTGATGTGCGGCGCTGAATGTGACACTGATTATAGACTGGTCAGGACCAAATTGTTTATTCATGTCTGCAAGCATGTTTATTGTAGGCCATCCGGATAAGGGCAGGAGTTGGATGTCAGATGACTTTAGAATTGTGAGACGAGGGCTGCCTTTCAGTGTGACACTGCCGCTCGTCTGCAAAACGCTCCCATGTCCACCAACCCTGAGGATATGTGGCAGCACCCCAAGGAACAGATCACAGCAGCAGCCAAAGAGACCATTGATATCTGTTTTATACGCATCACAGCCGCCTGTGTGCCCCACACTCGTGCTGAGACTCAACCTGCGTCCTGATCGGTCGCGCCTTTAACGATCAACGGCTCAATCACCCACGCACATAAGAATGAAGCTACCGCTTGTGAATGGAACAATATAGTATGTACCTCTACTAAGTCACAAGTTTTCTCTGTCACTGTTACGGCCTGTAAGACTTACTGTTTGATTGCACTCGAATAGGAACACACCAGTATCGTGCGCCAGAAAAGACCATACTGGTTCGATGACAACAATACAGCTATCTCGACCTTGGTACAAGAGAAGAATGAGACGTGTGTTAGCTACATCGTGGACCCTGACAATGAAGACAGCAAGGCCACATTCTAGAGCGTTCGCCGTCAACCCTATGAGCGGCTCGGCCGGATCAAGGATGACTGACGGAAGAAACCAGGTGAGTTGATGCAGGGCTACGCTGACAGACAACGACGTCAGGAATTGTACGATTCGTTGAAAGCGATTTCTGGACCATCCATTCAGTACACTAAAGCACTGATTGACATAGAATCTGGCTCTTTGTGCACCCAACCAGAGGAGAGTGAAAATCCTGTGCAAGCTAAAGCATCCTGCTATCATCGATTGGGAGACGGTGAATAGCATGTAACAACAGGATTTCAGAGCACCACTTGGTATCGTTCCAGATTTGGCAGAGGTACAGACGGCTATTGTTCAACTGCTGCAGGTAAAGATGGACTGCCAAGGGAAATCCTGAAAAATGGCGACTAAGTTTTAAAACATGTTTTGTTTCGGTTGGTTCACTCCATTTTGGGACAGGCAGCCACTCAAGAGTTCATCGGTGTTTTACTCGTACGTTCATTCGAAGGTAAAGGTAGCAAACAATGCCTCTACAGTTATTGGAACACCAAAGTGCTAAGATTCGCTGGATAGGTGCCAACAAATATTCGCGTGAACCGGCCCAATACGAAAGTCTTGGAAACCAGTGTTCCTGAGTAACAGTGTAGATTTCGGGAGAGTCGTAGTGAAATCGGCGTCGTGTTTGCAGTTCGACAGATCTAGAGGAAGTGCCGTTAACGCAACCAGTCCCTGTATACCCTCTTCGTAGAATTCACCAAGGTCTTTGAATCCGCGAGCCGCGAGGCGTTGTGGACGGTTCTTGGTAAGTTTGGATGTCCAGTTAAGTTCATCAATCTGATTAAATTGTTGCATGTGGGCATAAAGGCAAAGGTGCAATCGTGTGGATTGACTTGTAATGATTTTGACTTTGTCACTGGCGTGAAGCAGGGTTGTGTGCTGGCCCGAGCTATATTTAGTTTATATTTGACTGTAGTGCTTAAAGTCGCCCTTTAAAACTCGGAGGACGGTGTTAAAGATGAATATGATACGGATAGCCACTTGCTGAGTACTCGACGTGTTGGTATGCTTTTGTTCATATTTGATAATGCTCCGTTTGAGCGTGGCGAAATTAAACAACAGCCATTGAACACGACTTTCGTAACTGCGGCATTTAAATTAGGATTGGACATAAACACTGGTGGGGTATTTTTTCTTTAAGTCTTCTCTGGCCGGAGGTGCTGTACCTACACTTGAAATCCGCATCAATGAAAACACTGCGGATAGCGAAAGAAGAAACACACCCTGAGGATGTAACTACGCTGCTTGTCTACCACTCAGTGGAGCTGTCTACACTGTTTTAAGACAGTAAATCTTGGACATCGTATCAACGGAACGTACGTATCTGAATTGCTTCCATCCACAATGTCCAAGACGCGTCTTAAGTATCCGATGGTCGGACAGGGTTCGGAACACTGAGGTAATTCGGCGAGCGAACAAGGACGGGATTGAATCTATGCTGATGTTCGATCACCTTCGTTAGGTAGGACACGCTCGTAGGATGGGAGATTACCTGAGGTAGCTGTTGTCTGGGTAAGTGGAAGCTGCACTAGTGACCAGCACCAATTTGCAAATTACTAAGAGAATGTTCAAGGACTAACGTTTTTCCCATCGAATCTGAAGCACGTCAAACTGTGCCTTTAAATTCACCACGAAATTTGTAGATTCTGTCGTGACATGCTACAACCACGATACCACAACGGTAGACGCCGCTTGGTATGATTCATTTTTGTGACCTGGTTATTGAGCCGTGTTGTTCCACTTCCTGTCAACATGTCTTAATCGACCATTTCATCCATGGTAAAGTCAACTTGTTGCGCTATCCTGATCGGTGTGGACAGCTCGGTCAACAGTGTCGTCAAGATCGAGATGATTTGTTGCCTGGAAACCTGCATCGTCTTGAACAATGGCGTGCAGAAAATGGGCTGAACTAAATATCATACTGTATGCAAATGACACTGATGGATTGCGACCAAGAGGACAATGTGTAGTTTTGGGGGAAAACAGCAATCGATGCTTAGACCGTTTTCGTGCTTTACAGATGAACTATGCACAACATGTTATGTCAGAGAGTGCCATTAGATAGAGCTGACCACATCTTCTAGATGTACGTTTGTCAATCCGCATTACACGAGACCATTTGCACACTCCGTGCAATGAATATTTGGTCTCCATTCCCGACGCTCTTTTTTTAGATGAGTCTGGTTAACGCGT
>LUCH01017749.1:0-26149 GCA_013368495.1 Paragonimus heterotremus
GGACGGCGTAAACATTGGCACAGTCTCGGAGTTGGAGGGGCGCTGATATATATCTGCATCCAGTAAGAGCCGTGAACGTTGGACGGAGTTCCAAGAACGGTTACTAAATCGATGGGTGGAAAGAACAACGCAGAGAGATTACATCTACTACATATGCTTTTACAAGGGGGGACACTTAGCAGAAAGGTTAGGTCGGATATGGGGTCAGAAATGCGTGTGAAGGTCCCTTTTGGTAAAACGCACGAAGGGGGCTTAAGGGTTGCTAGAGAAACAAACGGCACTAAAGGTGATGAAGTCCGCTGGAGCAGTAGACTATTTGAATGCACCTTCATATCCTTCGTCAAACACACACACATTCAGATGATAGGTTTTGCGTGAATCTAGACGAAAGAACCTGTTAGACTATCAGATGGGTAACCTAAATGTACAGCCTCCGGGATTCATTGGTTAACTTATGTGGAAAACCCTACAACATCATATTCATAGCGTTTATGTATTACACCGTTATTAACGGTTTTTGTGAAACATCATGAAACAGAAACTTCCTAAATCAAATATGGCAATATATGTAAAAATAAAACAAACCGGCGATATTACGAAAATGGTTATTCAGGGGTAATTAAACGAATCAGGTGTCCATATTCACAATTCCTTCCTTATTGGGTGAACTAACGTTTTACCGCAAAAATCAGCTTATTCTGTGATTTGTTGACAAATAAAACGCAATTTCACCGTACGGCCTGAGATTTTCCAACAGTTTGTTACACAACAGAAAGTCATCGAATAATACGGGGGCAGAATCGCTCTTTATAAGTTACATCTCACTCGCAATTAGCAACATTCTTTAATCAATCTTACATCGGACCACGCTTCAGACCCCACGATCACAACAGGTATACTCTCTGCTACCGTATCCGTCTTGGAACAACTTTCAGGAAGTGGTTACAAAGTAGTCAATCTCACCTTTGATTTCGAAATTGGCACGTCAAAAATCAGTCGTGTTGGCTATATTGACAATATCACTGCATCGAATATTAAGTTGAACTTTGAAGCAATTGCAACCGACGAATGTTTGAGATCGCTGTATATAACAAGTGAATCATTGAACATGCTTCCAGTCTTATCAAGGCATGTCTTATAAAGAAAACCACATTCCTGATTGCGTTAATCCCAAATAAATAATATATTTAGACTGCAGATTCCGATTGCATTTTTGTTTTGCTTACCGTACTCATGCATCAGAAGAGCACTCGGGCTCCCGATTTACCGTGGTCATCATGCTCAGGTTGTAAATGCGGAAGTCAATTAGAACTTTGAATTAATTTACTGATATGTCAAACTAATTTTGATGTGTTTGACTTGATAATATGATCTGAAATAACCACTTGCAGTTGCAAAGTTGAATAGAACAGACAACAAACTAACATGACACGATTTATACTGAAACATATTCCGCTGTATCGTCTGGTGGAGCAAGATGTGACTGATTCACCTATTACATTTCGTGTTTCGTTCGAGACACAAAACAAGCCTATGCCATGGTATGCCACGACCATTAAAATCAGACATCGCCGCCCCATTTTGTGCTTTTGAAGTTAATGCTCTCTTGGTTGCAGTCAAACTGCATACACGCACTGAATTTTTGTGACTGTTTTGTGGACTGTAATTTTGTACATTTAACTCATCTACGGCGAATGTCACTGAGTCTGTACCAAAATCTGCGCGAACGTAAAACGTGTCAAACTGGTCAGTATGTCACACTTCGTTATTATTTTCGACTGGAGTTACTGTAAAGATCATATCGCTTTAAGATACCGTACATTCATTTTTGAGCGTTTTCATTTTCGTCGGATACAGCTTTTGTTCAGGTATGATTCACTTTCAGCTGATAATTGTCGGAGCGTTTCTACTGTGACCATTAGGTGATTGTTGCATGAGCAGCAAACACCCAGGTCAGCATTTGTTTATACCGTGAGTTCGTTAACGGAATGACAAGTCTTATGTGTGAGTAGCCTGCTGAAAACTTTGAGTGGGTCGCACCGAACGCTATTATCTATGACTTGTAAGAAATTGTGATGCATTTGGTTGCAACCAGGAATTGAAAACTTTGAATACGATGCAAATTTTAGCAAAATATGATGACGGTGTATTCGTGGAAATGATGACGTGTGTATTACAGCCTCAGACAATGCGTATTCAAAAGTAACTGACGCAACCTAATGTTAAGTATGGTCTTTCTGTGCGTTCTGTTATAGTCGGTTGTTGCTAAAATTATTAGGCACTTGAAACGTTATGAACAGATTTACCAATTACATGAATGCACTGTATAATCTGGTCGATGCCTAGAACCATGAGTCAGGGATGCCAATCATTTCACCAAATAGGCTACCCAATCAGACTGATAAGACGATCGACGACGTCTTAAGACACTAGTGCAGAAATCATTACTTCCCACTAAAACGCCGAATAAAATTGAGCAGTTTGATCCGGATGAAAACAGATCAAACAACTTCGTGGATGGATTGTCATTCTATTGGCAGAGTTCTGGGTTATTGAGCCACAACTTCGCGTGGACAAGAAGGGTGATGACAACGGCGGATATACGGCTGACTTGTATGAAACCTCAATGAAATGTAGACACGAGTTGTAGGAGATCAGTCATAGAGATTCAGTTGTTACTCACCAAAATACCTTTTATGTGTTTAGCGACAAACCAAATGACCGCTAACACTCGGCTGAAGGTAAAGTGAACAGCTTATGGTCGATTTTGGAGTACGGATCGACGCTGAAACACGTAGTTTTTGCCCTGTTACAGAAAGGTTATGTGAAATGACTACGTTGTGTCTGTCTTCAGGACAAGAGGCAAGCCTTCGTATACCTTTAAATGCGGCAGTGCAGTCGCTTTGTATACAGCTTCCTCCATCAAAGGACAAGAAGTATAAAGTTTGAAAGATGACAAGTCTTCCAGGTTAACTTCTTAAATGTCCTTAAGGAGTTTGAACAGCTCCGAACACAGTCTTATGTAACGACAATGGTAACTAGCAACGCTTAAGAAGCTGTGAATAACTCTCGACAGTATCCCTTCATTTTGTTAAAAGTTGGACATCACTATTGTCGATCTGATGCTCAGGAAAATTTGGTTTAAGCACATATGACGGATTTTTTCCGCTTCGAACTAACCAATTGCAGTGACCAAAACCAAAGGGTGCCTGCGCATAAGTTGCGCTGCACCAAATGTAGTTCCATGCCCACGCCAGATGTCTTTTATAAATTTAAAGATCATGAGTCGTGTGAGTTGGGCTAATGTTTAAGTCTGGTGGATGAAAGTTAAACAGCTGATAGACTAGCGCAAAAGCTAAACACTTATCTCTCGGAAAATATACAGAAAGTGAGGCTGCAATATGAAGATCTAAGTTCAGAGAAAAATATTGAATGCAGAATGCAATCAGTTCCGCCTAAGAGTAAATGTTAGTAGACTTTAGAGAGCGTCACAGACAAGAAGAGAAATTCGTGGTTGGACAGAAAAAGTACAAAATACTCATTATTCGTTGCACCTACGAGGCTAACAATGATTCTGACAAAGTAGGCGTTTGAGTTGCCAAACATGCATTCGTAGAAGCATTCGTCGCAATGCCATATAGTGATATCAACAAAACCCTTGACGCCCATGATTCCTTTACATCTCGCACGATTCGGTTCATAACCCTATAACCGTCACTCTTGGAAAGTTTAGATACCCGTCCAGATCTCATCCCTCCAGACCATCTGGTTCAGGGCAAGGCCATAGCAAAATCAGTATTCGATATTAAAACGCTATTGACTTACTCACCTAAAGTCAGCTCCTGACCACTGGTGTTTCGCTTATCTACTGTCGTTGTCCCTAAAGCAGCCGTTTCGGAATCCGGTCGTCATTCATCTTCGAGCGCGTCCTAGCCAATGAAGCTGAATAAACAACATCACAACTTCAAACCAGTCAATTAGCGCTCATCGCAGCAGCTCAGCATTCGGAAATATGTCCGACCACCATATAATCTAGATACACTCAAGACGTCGCAAATGAGGGCAGAGGTGCGAGTTTCACTGCATTGAATTGGAGGTAGACGAACATCTTGGTTCCCATTTTCATGGCATGGTATTTAAGGCACAAGATTCGTGACACTCGATAATGGTTCTAACCTCGGCCACAAGAGATTGTAACTCGCAGTTAGTGGGTAAATCTGTCGAAAATCGCTACCCAAAAATCACAAGTTCATGTGGTATCTTAAACGTCTTCGTTGATGCAAAATTCCATGCGTATGTCCAAAAATATCATTTCTGTCTAGAAAACATTGAAAGATTCATGCAGTTTTATCCATGGTGGTATCCATTGCAAATTTGGATACCACAGTCGAGAAAGCTGTGACTGATCACTGTAGGTTGTCTTCATTTTGTTTCGACAATATGCTGTGATCTGAGAACAGAAGCATGCGCATGGTTGAGGTATGCAGCTTGTTCGATGCGCCAGAACGCTGGATATTTATTAGGTGTTCATTCGACCAATTTTCAAACTCAATGCCGTCCTTCATCAATTCCTGAAGAGTAACTCTCAGCAGGCAGTCAAATATGAGATTAATAAGGTTGTGTCAAGAACACCGTCCTACTTCCGTTTGACAGCGCTTTGAAATTAATCAGGAGTTGATCTGCACGATTGTATCAAAGCCCTCATGCTCGCCTGCAACATTCTAATCGAATCAGCGAACTTGCTCGGAAATCCAAAATTCACGAGCACCGTTCATATTGCCTCATATCTCATGGAATCAAAAGCCTTGATTACTTCCACGCAGGGGCTGACAAGGACTAGGTTTGTTTCCTGCAAATCTGTTGAACTTTTCAAGCAGTGAACACGGGGTCCAGCATACTACAACTGGCACGCAATCTTCAATGCTGTCCAGGAACATTTAAGTCAAAAAGATCTGCAATCAGTCGGTTCAGAAAGATCCATCCAAACACCTCGACAGTATAGCACATCATACGAAGTTCCCTATAGCCTTTGAGGAATTGTTAGCTACCCTTACGATAAGTAGACCTTCGAACTTCAGAAGTACTTCTTTTTGTTTCCTAATAGAGTGCACCAGGTAGAGCTTATTGCAATCCAACTTCAGTCCGCCATTTCCCAGTTTTGTGCTTGGCAATCCATCGTCTCATACGGCCTTTTTATTGCATAATCCTTTAATCGCTTTTAGCCCTTGTGGCAATTTCGAAACAGAGGTGAGATAAGATCTTGTATGTTGGTATGATAGGTAACTAAATGATCCTTCGAGCTATGGTGGCAGAAAGGTTTAGCAGGCTATCGAACCGTTTGCGTCAGATTTTCAGGTTGTTTTGGTAGACTGGACAGATAGACCAGAAATCGCACTATTCTAATAGTAGCACTCCTTTTGTTGTCGGAAATCGAACAAACGTTGCGTCCGCCTACCTTACATCCTTCACCAGTCGTTCGTGGTTCCTCACAGACGCTGGACTAGTTGACGTCGAACACTCTGGAATGTCGTTCTCTTGTCTTCATTGTTTGGGTACGCTGTGGAAACGACAGACAATGCACTTTTTCTCATTCCGATTTGGGAATGGCCTGAGTACCGCCGCCGAACCAGTCCGGACGTTTCTGGTTTTTGAAACCGATAGTCAAGATGGCTGCTGCCGTGACCATCTGCTTCAGCTGTTGCTATATACTCTTGGGCATGGTGCATAAAGGAACGTCTTGTAGATCTGGGTAATGCAAACCCAGCACCTTCAAAACATCTCTATTGGAAGTAGAGATGCGATTTTCAAGACACCATCCAATAGGTTATGCTTCAGTGGAATATGCTGTCACACTCTTGAAAACGGTGGCCGCGTTACAAGGTGTGTTTCCAAAGTACACGCGATAAGTTGGTTACAAAAACGATAACGTAGATGCAAAGTAGAAGAGCCAGATCACTGGGTAAAACAGTAGAAACAACAGATAGACACAACGGGCATTATAATCTGAATTTCCTTGCAGTGATTATGATCGCGTTGCTGTGGTTTAGCTGTATAAGTTATATTGTGCATTGTCTTACTCGATGCGTTAATGCCAATTCACAGCAGGTTACTCTGGGTTTGTGCTAAATACGGTTCCGATGATAACAGCAACGATATTTCAACGGGGAAACCCACCAGAGAAATACGGCAATTGGACAATTTCATTCTAATCCGAACTGTGTCCAACATTGGAATAAATGTACGTCCTGTTGTCATAAACGTTCACAGCTTAAATGAGCATTCCGCATTTCCGAAGCCCATACATGTGGTTAAATAGGCCACATTCTATTGCAGCTCGAATACTTGTATGGTCCACAGTTCTTTGGGAGAGTTACCTCTCATCTGACGTTCAATCCGTTGTTCAAACTGTGATGACTATCACTTCAGCTTATTCATGACATTATAGAACACAATGATTTCCTATTAACGCTTGTACAAATAATTTATTCATTAGTGACGCAAGCACTGTTGAGCCTTATATTTCGGTTGATCGCATGAAGCGACTGAAATATTCTGTTGCCGTGAAGTTTGCTGAGATTTCTGTCAATGTACACCAGATAAGATTTCCCCGTCACTGACAGATGGAATCCATCACGCATAGTCCGCTAATTATACATGTCCGTTTTCACTGATCCCGGTTAACCTTTCAAAGATTCTGAAGGCGTGAACCCTTCAAAACCTTTTCTCACACTGTCCTTTTAAGTTGCTGAGGCCGGAAATTTTGTTTCTAATTCCGTTTCAAATGTGACTTCAGTTGCTAATGAAGTATCTGCATTTGAACTAGTTGAAGTAGGAAATTCTGGGCGTGTGAACGGAAAGCATCCTCAACTTCACAGCAACTCGGACTTACATTTGAACTGCAACGGGCGCAGTGGCTGTAATTATTAACTAAACGCTGTGTTACTGTCGTCTGACATCATAAATAAGTTGTAGATAATACAGCATATCGTTGGTTCACTTGCTATGCTATTGTTACTGCGTGAAAACCTGCTCTGTATGTGAGCTGATACCAACTATTGCCTATTTCTAACTATGATATTCTTGATTGGAGCATTCTTGATTTGAACATTGAACGGTTACTCAAAGCAAACTGATCTAGCATAAACATCTGCTTACATACATACATACACGCAATGCACATTGAGCTTACCAATGTCGAATAACAATACATTCATTGTATATCAGCCACCAGCAACGGAAGACCCGTACGATGATTACTACCACGTTCGTAACTAGACAACATTAGCAGTGTGTGCAAGTGTATATGTTTGTCAACTGAAGTTAGTGAATCACACTAACACTAATCTGAATTATTATAAGACAGTAATTTAGTGAACTATTTTATTCCAGTTTCCAAAACAGATACTTCTCTGGTTCTGAGAAAACCAGCAGCTGTGCATAGTCCCCTTACTAGTCATGTTGCTCGAAACCAGTTTAGCAACATCATCAACCAACCATTTAAACTTAAACTACGGGCAATGTCCTTACAGAAGTAGCCTGCCACAAGGAGTACGTCAACAATCTACGTAACACATCCAGCGCATCCAAGAAATCGCAGCGGTCGTTCATTCATCTTTATGTGGTTGGTAATTAGAAGAAAGTAAAAGTTTTACGTGCAATTACTTGTCAAAACTACATTGAAACGAAGTGCAACGGGCAATAGAATAAATCACTGGAAGTCAATCGAAATCTGCTCTATCAAACAGCTTGCCGAAGACATTTCGTGCAAAAACTCACGAAACACTCTGACTTATGCATACATTTGCAGTCGAACAGTTGACATTGACCAGCTTGTATGTTAGGTCTCGTTTCACCTTTTGTACATGCCACCTTTTAGTAAATAAGTGTAATGTTATTGTCCTAGGAAACAGTGAGCTTGATAACCAATGATCATCATATCTCAACGGAACTATTAGTTCGTACACTTTAAGGAACTCTCAGACCACAATCCACTCTATTTCTAGCAATCCCATGAAATGTATGATGTTCGTTCAGTTCCTCATCAAACAAGACATTGCATTTTGTGTACAACCTTATTTCTTATTGCATGTTATTGGAAAACATTCATTCGTACTTGAGACCGAATATCCTCTATCAGTGATGATCAACATGAAACTAACGGAATTTTACCCAACACTGTTCACAATGGCTATTATTAACAACATATTTAATCACGCCCCTCACTTGAAAATTTCACTTTTAGGACACTACTCTAAAATATGATAGATTGGCTGTTTAACTTCGTTGTTCCCGCATGCTTTTTGCTTGCACACGAAGAAACATTCCTGTATATAAGTTGGACTTCACTCATAGCTGATCACAGTTGTCTTCTTCCTATAAAATGTTGAGCCAGCCGCTTCCGACAAGAAAAAACATCGCTCGAGTTTCGCTTCCGTTAGAGATCACCAATAAATGTTTCGGGATTTGGCTAGACAAGAACTGCTTTGGATGGTTGCATCGAAATCCTTATCATCATTGAAGTTAGTCGTTAGGTTTTTCAAGTTCCTCTACTTATATCCATCTAGCAACTACCAACTATAAGTGCTTGAATCATGTCGCATATGTGTCATCAGCTTATAAGATATCCGCACCAAATTTTGTACGAATGAAGTCAAACAGCTTGGGCGTCCTGTTTAACATGTTATTGATAAATGGATTGAGAATAACACAACGTTATGAGCAAGTTGTAATACTCTACGTTTCAACCATCTCGGGTGGCCTTCCTCAGGAGTGTTGTAATCGGAATCCAATTACAACACTCCTGAGGAAGGCCACCCGAGGTGGTTGAAACGTAGAGTATTACAACCTGCTCATAACGTTGTTATTCTCAATCCATTTATCAATGTCATCAGCTTATGTTGGCTCATGTTTTGCGCATAGCTTAGTACGGTCATGTTCACATATTTTTGGTCTCAATCTATTTCAGACAAACATTTGCTATTGAATCTTCTGCGTGACCTTACACAAAATTATCACGCAACTCAGTATCTTTTATTCCTCACACTGAATGAATCAAAGGTGACCGTCGACAAACGATTCAGATACAGATAAAATCATGTAAATTCTCGTGGAATAATAAGATTAATCTATGATACATTACAGGAGTAACAAACACTATATTCGGATAGATGAACAAGGAAATTTAATGCGTATGGATTTGCAGGTACACAGACCACCAGTGCGGTAAAAAGCAACCATCATGTTTCTTAGGTTTTGGACACATATATGCTGTTTTAAACTGAGTTTACTGTCTGCTAGTGTGCCCCTATGATATTGAAGAATTTGACCTTTTTCCATTCAAGTAACCATCTGATAAAAAGACTAAAATTGCAAAGCTCCTCCAGTTGAGTAAGTCGTGTGTTTGAAGGACAAAGGCAAAGAATGTCACGACCATCAGCCAGTGAGACTTCGGCATTAAATTGTTTATTCGAGTTAGTCACCTTTTAGTTTAATTTACCAACCTGTCAGTATAGTACATGTTCGATGCTCTCTAAGATAAGGAGCCATCTATTCTCAGTCCTTTCCATTTGGTGCGCAATATATCATTGGTTTTATTGATGCCCGTGAGTTACTTGTTTTCATTGAATTGTACCAGGTAGGGATCTGAGATTCGGCGTTTCTTGGCATTTTGTCCTACCGCGCCTACTTATCCGCACCATCGATACTTGTCACAAAATCGGATTATTCTGAATTAGTCCTGACATTCGCAATCAAAACAACCAGATATGTGAATACCAAAAACAATGATGCTCTGTTACACACTACAGTGAAGCTCATCCATTTGTTAATGGACTTGTACAGATGTTGATTGTAGTAAATGGGAATTGGTTACGAAATCTTCAATAAGTCTAAGCTGACAGGCGTAGGATACTAACACTACTCAAATCGTAAAAGCTTGAAATAAATGAGTACCTGCCTGATCTACGTACGAACTACTGACAGAGTTGAGCCTCCTCACAGATATCTAACGTTGTCAAGTTTTTTTGGTAAATTCCGCGTTGAACAACTACTGGCATAGTTATTACCTGAAAGAGTAGACCAAAGGTATTCACTAATGTGGATAAAACGCTTCTTTGTATACATTAGATGACGTATGTAACATTTTTTGAACGAAAATCACCTAGTTTTGTGCGGCTTTTGTGAAGGCTACAAAAATATAGCCTCCGCAACCGCAAACAAAATATAGACAGTCAATTCATTGATAATATGAATGACGTGACGGTTATTTTTCAACTATCAGCTGCAATACACTGGCTCTTAACAAATGAGGATACTTGGACTCTGACAATCAGCCTGATTTCCGACTGGATAGGCAACAATATTAGAGTTATCCTGAGATCTGAAACGGAGATGATTTTTATTAGAAACGTCAATCGGGAGGACAAAACTTAAAAAAAGTCCACCAGTTACACTCAAAATGCGTTCCAGCACAAATTAGCTGATTAGCTAGCTGGTCTGCTGGAACCGATCAGAATGCGTTTCCGTTTGTATAGTCCGAAAGACAGCTTTTAACTTGTGTATTTTGAAAACGGGTTGGATGTTCGGAACAAACCGGTGTTCATTCGATGGGACGTCCATTTTCACTAATATTCTGTTGCAAGAAACGGTTGACAACACTCGCAGTTTTCTTTCTGAGCAGCAAAAGTCATCTTAGTATACCAATGTACGAGCTATAGTCAGTATTACTTCTGTGAACATAATGTAAGCTTCGACTTCCAGACGTCTACTTTCCGGTCAGTGGACGGGGTTGCAATGATCAATCATCTAGGTATACTCCTAACCGATTTTTCATCGCTAAGGTAGAATGTACATTTTGTGAAAGCTTGTCGATACCAATACTGTAGAAACGCTACGTAAACGATATCCAGGCCAGTTTAGAGAATTCAAATTATTCGAACGCATCATTTTGGAGTTGGATCACGTACTTCCCAACCTCAAGCTAATTGGAGAGAAGGAAGTAAACAACGGCCTTCCGTTCCTGGACAGTCTAAATGCCCGATTGTCAGGCGGCACGATATGAAGATCTGTTTACAGAAAAAAAACCTGGACGGGACAGTATATACAGTTTGGAAACTTCCATCCAGTGCAATATAAGAGAAGCTTAGTTCAAACTCTTTCCCATGGAGCGCGGAAGCTATACATAGAAAACCGTCTACTACAAGATTCAAGTACAACCACAGATAGGCTGCAAGCCAGCCAGGACTCATTGCAATGTATCAAGAACTACAGCAATGCCATTAATCCAAGAAGGTGGTTCACTCAAAACTTCCGCTTCTAACTGGCTGCTGGTCAACGGTAACAAAAAGACGTCTAACAACTGATGTGTCCAGATCCTATAAGGGTGTACAACTATGTATAACACAACGAATCAAGGCCTTACCAGTCTCCTTGGCTACAAACAAACAACCTAAGTCTGTCATATTCCATTGTTTACACAAATATTCATGTAGTTACTGTATGGGATACATAGGGAGGACACAGCGACAGCTAGAGTCTCATATCAAGGAGCATGTTCCCAAGTAGTTCGAAACAAAACCAGAAACGCCAGGCGCGTGCGTAGAGGTGAACGGACGAAACCCAGTGTCATCAGTAGAAAAACGCTTAATCCGGACAGGACACAGAGTCAAGGTTTGTGACGCATTCTCTAAGATATTTCGATGCCACCGGGACACCTCATCCTGTTTGCTGAATCTTTGGCTGTCGAGCGTCATAATCCACCCTGCTTTTTGGAAAACAATTTGTGTGCGCGTTGCGACTGCCCTCGTAGTCAACATGGTCATACGTTTAACGTTCATTCCCGTGTATGTTTGTCTAATCCCTTAAGATTTAACTGTCGTCCCATAAAACCTTATCTTATTGTTGAAACCTAATTGCATACTTCCTTCTGATCAGAATGTTTTAAATGTTACGATGGAGAACATCACATGATTTGCGTCCTTTCAATGCCTTATTCACCTTCATAAACGGAAAGAATTGCTTCAGGTAGCACCTTAACTTTCCAGTTGCACCAACCTGTTCGCCAAATTAAATAACAATTCCATCCACCCTACCAATCTGTTAATAAAGCATGTCCTCACACTTGATGTTCCTCCAAAATATGGGTTGTCTATGTTTAATCGTTTCCACTGAGTACACAATGAACCATCACTTTTATTGGTGTTTACATCATTTATTGTGTTATGCTAGCTGATGATTCGAAATTCCGCGGTTGTTAGCATATTGTCTTACTGTGATTCATCTTTGCTGATATAATAGTCCACTATATATTCAAACTACGTAACTTTGATCTGGTAGCCCATTTACAAACAATCCAATACGTTTCAAGCAACCAGTATGTGCGGTAAATTTCCCCAAACATGAGAGTTTAAATATGTGAGCAACTGCTAGATCTAATTGTGCTTCATTCATAGATTTGTGTAAGTTCACTAATGCCAACCGCTGCCACGTGCTTAGAAAATGCTTACGTCAAGCAATTGTCCATAGTTACCCAACAATGTAAATAAAATCCTCCCACATTTTGTTTTGGCAGACCAAACATCGGATTCTACAAAACATTCAAACAGTCGTTAGTACGGTGTTTTTCATAAAGTAAGTAATGACATCCGAATCCAAACTTAAACAGAACTTAAACAAGCAACCTGTCAACGTCGCGAACAACTTGATGCGTGTTTTCTAACTGACACCTGCTGGTTCATGACTTCCCAAACGTTCCGAATCGGTGTCATTCCAATTGAGTACGATGGCTTCACAGTACACTACAAGACCACACTTTTCACCCAGAAACTGTCCTCAAATAAATTTAATCTGTTGTGCATACTGTAGGCAGTGGTTTTATCTCACGGAACGGTTTGATCGCCAACGCAGCTTCACTATTCAATAAACTGGGCTATCTTCGTGAGCTCTGGTTCAGGTGAAACTTATTCGTCATTGTCAATAAGACATCGTTTTCCTCGGCTGGGGGTGTCTTTTAGGCAGGGTTGGAAGCTGAACTGTTCCTATATGTCTATGGTACTTCGTAAGTACAAGCCGCTGGTTGAGTTACCAATACTGACAAAGAGACGGCCAACACTCATTGTAAACTTGCATACGTGTGCATCACGGAAGACTTTTGAGCATATGAGCGGCAAGTTAGCCGACTTATCTAATAATTCAGTGCCACAAGTCAGAAGGAGTATAGCAAACCTACTAATCGAAAGGTCATCAGGACCAGACTTACCATCCCATATTGTAATGAAAACGACGCCAACGAATTAGTAGACCAAGTAAAGGAACGTTCAGTCATTTCCTGTCAACGGGCCATTTACGGAAAGCCTGGTACGCACACTCACCTTCAAAACTGGATGCGGAGATTCTTCGGAAAACCGTCGACCGAAAGCACTACTTCAATGGTCTCCAAGTTACTGTAAGTGATCAAACATAAAAACTTCTAACTCGTCGCCAAGAATCAACAGGACCTTCGTAGAATAACTCATGCTTTACCATCCGGGTAATCGGTCGCGATGTTCAAACGAAGGTTGTAGACACAGGGTTGACCGTAGACGTGGTTTGCGTCAAATTTGCCAAAGCCTTTGGTGGGGACGATCACTCCATCTGGCTGCGTAAGTTCAGTTGTTATGGGTTCGATGACTGTCTCCTCACCTGGCTAGAGGATTATCTGACTGAAAATAGATTCAGCGTCAAGGTGGATATAGAGCTTTCGGAGTAGTTCCCTGTTCACATTGGCGTTTCGTTATAGTTATTCAGATGGCATTCATTTTGTAGTTGCAAGAACACTTTTTGTGTCTCGGCGACCCCATTGACTGGTTTATTTAACAAATCGCCAATTGAAGCCAAGCTATTGATAACCAAAGACGACAGCCCGAAAATGGTCTCAAATCACTGTCCTATAGGTGTTACGTTCGCTATCCTCAAATTGTTAGAGATGAGTTTGAGGTAACAGAACGCGCAACCTGTCAATAAGTATGGGTTTCCGAGAACACAACAATACGGCTTTGTGCACAAGCAATTAAGCTTTTCGAAATTTTCCGGCCTTGAGTGAAATCACTACAACAACGAACAATGGAGAATATTATGAAGTCCGTTTCTCGGATAATAGAACTGCTGTTGATTTAGTAAACCATCGGTTTTAATGTTGAATCTGACGTCACTTAATCCATCGATTATAAACTTTCTAAGTAAAAGCAGTTTCTTTGTGGTGGTAGAGGGCTTTGAGCCGCACAATGCAGAAACCTGCAGTGACGTTTCTCAAGCGTCAGGTTCGGGTCCCCATGTTGTTTCGTGTGCAATAACAGTTTGAAGAAGGAGATTAGCCATCCTTGTTGAACGAAAGCAGTTGAGGTGTGGCACATGGGACGTCAAAACGAGCCTTCTATGAAGAGGCTTGAGAAAACTTCGTTGGTGTATTGCAGACTGGGAACTTCCCTTGTGCTGCAAAATATAGGCACCTCATGAGATTTGAAATTGAAGACCTACCTATGCAGATAATTGAAACAGAGCAAAATGTGACTAAGCTAAAAAATACTGAGGCTAGTAGCATGTGAATTCTTTTTGCTAGGTAAACCAGGTTATGTAATCAGTCTCTGTTTGAAGTCAAAAGGCACATTGAGCGCTCTCCCAGCAAAAGCAAATCGTGTACCAAGGAACTAACCGTTCTTACATCACAACGTCTGATTTATATGAAACCACTCATGGATTACTGTGCAATGGCTGAATGTCCTAATTGGATTCAACAGGCTTGGTTTCAAGAGCCGATGCTATTTATTTTTCGCAACACTTTGTGTAATTGCAAATAATAAAAAACAATTGAAATAAAGGTGTCGAATTCCTCTCTTCACAGAGAATACAACGAGGGTGCATAACATAGTCCTTTATGACCTTGAATGTATTGTCTGAGACGAGAGATCAGTTGTTTTCTCCCACTGAACATACACTGATAATCGACTTGTATTGAAAGTAGTTTAAGACACCAAGGTGACCAAATTCAAGCACGGTCCTGAAAAACGTTGGTTGGCAGTATTCCCCTATCTGGAGTGATAAAGATCGAGGGATACTCACACGTAATAGTTGGTTGTCTGTAGCCTCCTTAGTCGACTTTCTACTCTTACAGACAGGCAGTTTTTTCTACTATCCAGAAGTCCAGAAGAGATTGTGGTGGCATGAACATCGTCTTTGTTATTCTTTAATATACAATGCATTTTTTCATGTATCTAAGTGCTCGATAACCTCTCTAGATTCCCGTAGAATTCCTAAGAAGTCAATTTTGCAAACGGCTTTTTTCGGTCACTTTCATCAAGCTTTTACAATTACATAGGGTAAGTGCGAGTTATTTATGAAACTTATAACGTGTCAAATAGGTCATCAAAATTCACGGGAGTGGTACGAGTTGTAGTCTACTGGAGGAGAGGGGAGTGTTGATGAATATGCCGGAGTGTTACATGTGTCTATCATGGGACATGCGTTTATCAGTGTCGAGCGGTTCACATTTGCCCGGGTTTCAAGTGAATGTAGAATAACTGGCTAAGGGAGGTGAAGGGTTTGTACGAATTGCTTTTCGGCACATAGGCAGGGGTTGTGTAGTCTGATAGCAATAACCTGGGCCGTTGATAACAATCGCACTCCGACAGGTCTGGGGCAAGATTGACTAACCTTGTGGATGACTGGAAACGCTTCATCCTGACTTATTTTAGGGTAAGCACCAAGTAAGCGGGAACCAATCGCACTGGAAATAGGCTTTCTCGATCCGTTGCGAAGCCATTTCGGTAGGTGTTCACAAATTCTCTCTGATAACCGCATTGTGGTTCTCTCAACGTAATTCGCTTGACAACAACAAGTGAGAGAGTAGATACAGAAAGTCGAAGAGAATTTGGACAAGTTATCCTTAAGGCGTGGCACCAGTACCGAGTAGGTGTCGAACGACACGATAAGTCTCGCTGCAAGGTAGACACTGACAACCGCGTTTGAAAGTCTACGACAAGCTATTTCCCAGATAACCTCATCTCCATATGAGAGACAGATGAAAACCACCTTTTTCTCCGCTGTTTGGATGAGCTCACGTTTCGTCCCGGAATGCAGAGTATTGTCTATGAATCTCTCATTTCCAAAGAAAGTT
This sequence comes from Paragonimus heterotremus, assembly GCA_013368495.1. Taxonomy (NCBI): domain Eukaryota; kingdom Metazoa; phylum Platyhelminthes; class Trematoda; order Plagiorchiida; family Troglotrematidae; genus Paragonimus; species Paragonimus heterotremus. The sequence continues at coordinate 16,148 of LUCH01017749.1, forward strand.
TTTCGAATATACCTCATCTCATCCTGGAGAGTGTCCTGTGTACAGATATCTTGCGCTCTGTTCAACAGACAACGTGCCTAATTTCCTGTGTATTTCAATGGAACAAAACTGAAAATGTATGTATTCACCCGTCCACATCTTTTTTCTATGAATTGGTCTTTGAATTGTTATTTCTGATCGACGAAACAACGCGGCATCTAAGAGAGTTTGTTGTGATGTTTTAGCTCGACGGTGAATTTTATATTCAAGTGTGCTTTGTTGAAGTCATCTAGTATGTCCTGAGGATCATCATCGTTTGGAAGTAGACAAAAAAATATCATCCATATAGCGTTTATAAAACTTGCACGATGTGACTGAGTTTAATTGCCTTTAGTTTGGCTATATATATATCTGAAGGGAGCGGACCGAGAGATGAACCCGGTGTCTCTCCTGCTCTCTGCCTGTATAACTCTCCATTAAGTTAAAATCGAAAATTATAGGCGTAAAACAACAACTGTTCTTTCAATATTTCCCCTGTAATTCCAACATCAATCTAATTGTTCTCGATATAAGTGCACAGATAGTCAATGGTTTCTTGCAATGGAACATAAGGGGATAGAGAAGTTACATCCAATGATAACACGTTTTCATTGCCTATGTTCACTGAATCGATTGAGTCTACAAAATTGAAGGTGTCCTTTAGGCTAAAAGGAGTTAGCCGTGATGTGATCGGTTCTAGTATCTCCATTAGCCATTTTGCTAAAGCATGAGGTTGGCTTTAATGGCACTCCGTTTTCTGAATATTGGAAAGTCCGTACGAACATGAATTTCGTGATTCGTACCACTCCTGTGATTTTTAAAGATCTATTTGACAGATTATAATTTTCATATATAACTCTCACTTACCTTATGTAACTGTAAAAGCCTGATGAGAATTACCCAAAAAAACTGTTTGCAAAATTGTCTTCTTGTGATCGATATCCTTCTGCCTTACTCATTCTCAGAAGAACGGTTGCACAGTCCTGATTACAGATTGATCTTGAATAGCCTCATAGTTTCTCCACTTGTTAAGCTGTATATTTCATATTTTTATATGTGCAGCACTAATGATCTCCAAGGGAAGAAGATTTTTCAGTTGGTTACTATAGAGTAGAGTCTTTGAAGCTCGCTAATGCACGCATCCGTGTGCCCACTACATATCTTGCAAACAAAGTGAAACTGAATGGAATTAAACTGGACTTAATCATCTAACTCTCATTTTCCACGCCCACTCATTGACAGTGCAACTAGCACTGAGCAACTCATTGTTTTCAGCTTGTTATTTAGTAGTCAGTGCATCATTGAAACTACCATCACCCAGCTCTGTTTGCACTCATGACTTCAAAGTCTCACTCTGTTTTTAGGTGGCGTCTGATATCAGAAACTGCTTGTGAATTCCCATAGGATTTATCAGAAACACCTACTATCAGTCAATCGCATACTTATACACCCAACTGGATTATTTTCAGAGAGGCAAGGTTGTAAATATTTGCAGAGAATATATCGATCGTTGATGACAGTAGTCCTGCCAAAATGCACAGGTGTGTTGCATAGCTGGGAGCTATAAAAAGAAACTCTTATAACCCTTCACTATCAGATCAAAACCATTCAGATAGACTGTAATAAACTTTAAAGCGAACAAATCTAAATTGTGCTTCATGTTTTGCAGGTGCTCACTTACATGAGAGATGTTCACAGGTGTGATGCGTACTGTGTACATTAACTGCGTGCAGTGGTATTAACCGAATACTGCATTACACGACCAGTATAACACACGAACGTCATATTACGTCACTTGCATGTTTTACATACTTTCTTTTCTCTGTTATAAACTTCCGTTATTATTAGGCGATTGTATGCATAGGTACATGTGTATATTATAATGTTAAACTTCGATTGCTCTGTGTCGCCTAGTTGATTCACTAAGGTCATTATCGACCTCCAACAGTCAAGTTCATACGTTTATGATTTGTTACAGGAGGGTAAAAAGATATTCCTTCTGCGTTCGTATCTTTGTGTTGATCCTGGAAGTATATGCCAGAAGGTCCTCTTTGATATCGTCAACTATTCATGGCAGCCACATTGAACGGTTTATCCAAAACCGCTGTTGAATACTTGATGGAACCTACTGCGGCTGTGATGCCACTAGGCGTCGAATACCGCTATGGTTATAGACGACCTTGTCAGAGACGAAGTGTTGAAGAAGTGTGGACTTAGCCTGGTTTGTTTTGCGACAATGAAACTGATGTTAGCATGGTTGGCTGACCGTAGCAGTCTGACTGAACACCAACACCAAACTCAAGGATTCACAATTTGCATAGTTTTATGCACCAGTCATTTGATATGACGTTTGTTAACAACTTAAGCATCTAAAAAATTTAGCTGGCCAACAAAAATATATCTAAAAATCCTCAAGAGATTCGATACAATGTTTATTTCCTCGTATGACAGATGATGTTAAAAGATAACTGTTCATGCTTTACGATTATGAATAGAAGGTTGCTATTAGTTCGTTTTGACAATTAGCTTGTGGGCCCCAAAAATGATTTCCCCAAGTTTACACTTCTGGTTAGAAGTGTGAAATGCGCACCGGAGACTTCATGTTGAATTTTATTGAATAAAAATAAGAATGCTTCTCAACACTCCATTTGGCTTAAAAGCAAGCAGTCCAAAAAGAATATCATGTATTCGACGTTGAGTTATGTGCTTCACAATGCTAACACGGATCAACATTCTCTTGATTTAAATTATACAGTATGCCTAATATTATGCTGAGTGTTATACACGTAATGAGGCTATAGGGTCAAACGCACTACTGCTTATTACTTATTTTCAGGTGCAAATATGCACAGATATGAAACAGTCTGGGATTATTTTGTGTACATTTGACAATAAAACAACATAGGTGTTCGAGTATACCCGAGTATTTGTGCCGTAGTTGTTAATGAACACTGGATATTAATTGAATTGACTATGCATTTGCAATAGTTTACTGTTGAATTTCGTCGATGGATGACGTGATTTGGATGATACGTGAAGCAAGACTAGTTTCATCATGAAACAAGTCATTTCAACATGTCTGACTTAATTAGTTGAAGTCATACGCAAGCAATTCACCAAAGTTCGGAGGAACATATTGTGGTTACTGATAAACAAGTTTGTCAGAAAAATTTTTGAATACAGAACACACAACACGAAAACTGTATATAATGTTGTGTACCAGAAAAAACGTGCCACCCAAGTTTACTAAGAAATCAACATGGAACCAAATTAGTAAAAACAGTCCCTGCTACCCAAATTTCATGTGAGTTCTTTGGTGGCCTGACCACAAAACACCCCACATGAAATAACATGCTTATTGTTCTTGGAAAACATAGACTGCTGTTCACGCATAGAAGACATCGCCTATGTCTCTCTCTCTGTGTGGTATACTTCCATAACACACTTTTGAACGTACTGTTTATTCACGAAAAGTAAAATGGAACAGGTGTTATTTTCATAAAAACATTCCCAATCTACAGCATTTCCCTTCAATTTCCATACAAGATAATTCGTAATTTTTGATAACAGAAAATATTGAAAACAGAAATGTGTTGTAAGTGTTTGACGAATAATTTGAATGTTCAAACACAATTGAGGATGACGCTGACGCTCACTGACATAGCAGTTCACGCTGTAATAAGATTTTACTCACAGTTCACATAAATAACGTACGGTAGTTGTTGGTACACTGAAACCGGTCGTTCGAGTAAATACATACGAACTGTATTACGAGAGAACTGGTCATATTGAAATCATGAACAGACACCTTTCAAAAACGGGTTCAGACTTCTTGTCTTGCAGTATGTCCAACTATAGACCTTTTTCCGTCATTTCAGAAATCGCTCGCTGTAATCTAGGTTACTTATCTGACCTCAGGTCCAACAGGCATTATGGAAATGACGGATAAACTCCACGTTCACCTCTCTCGGATAATTACCTATGATGGATGTCCACAATTCTCATGTCCATTCCTAAATAACTCGCCACAACTGCATGCTTTGCAAACAGGAGCCATCAGTGTTCACCAAAAGATGAAATGCTGAACATACTTCGATATCAGAGACGTGATAATCATCGCATAACCAACCAGATTAATCCGGGTAGTACTCAAATTCCAGCTAGATATACCTGATCGTAGGTCTCTAGTCATCGCTCATTGTTCTTTTCGATAACGTCCCGTTGCGACTAATCGCTCTGACTGTTACAATAAAACCGATTAAAATACGGTAGGCAGGTTCACAAGGATCCAGCATGCATATTCTCAGAATGGATCTGAAATGAAATTTGAAAAATAGGTGCGAATCTTGTAAGCACAACGCAGTACATGCAGTGGGGTTCCTGGCTCAAGATCAGTTGATCATTGCTGTCCACGATGTTGGTAATCACGCAAGTTCCAGTTTGATTTGGCACACCTAATCATAGATCTGTTAACGTCGCAGTGACCACCTGTAAACAGTTGATATAGCACTTGATAAAATGGCTGTCATATTGCTTCCCTTGATAAAATTATATTTTGAATCGGTGCAAGTAGCATGAATTTGAAATCTCATAGAGACTGTTAGCCACGAGCCCGTGATGTGATCAAGTACATTGCAACATTTGTGACTGTATTTCCAGATACATGAAGTGAACAAACTCAACAGAAAAGTTCTGACAAATTTCAGAAGGATGAAACAGCATCAACGTCATCGCAGTTGATTACCGTCACAATACAGAAAGAATCTTCGGGCAACCATCTGCTGACAATTACCACATCTATGTTCGTTACGTGACAAAGAAGACTTCTAAGCATGGGCTAGCCACTGAACGGAAAATCTTACAAGTGCAGCCAAACAAAACACCTGACGTCTGTTATATCCTACAAGCAAAACTTCATTCGAGTACTTCAACAACCGCGGATCCAAGTCGGCCAAAACTATACCTATTCACAATACGCGGCATTAATTGCAAAGTTATGCAAACGAAATGTGTCATCCACTCCGAAATCCATTGTCATCCGTCCCTCAAGCCAATCGCTGACTACAGAAACAATGGGAACACCTGTCACGCCTTACATTGCTCGCATACATCCGCCTAAGACATTGCATGGTAAGCCACAATATATGTTATGCGTAAAATGGCCAGAGCGAGAAGAATAGCGCTGGTTGTTTCAACTAAATGTATTCTCACTAACCCAACAGAACTGACATCAAAAAGTCTTCATCTTTTCAAGTAGAATCAGTCTGCATTCATACAAATCAGTATGCACTCCTTATGTGCTCTAATAAGAGCGAAACTCGAGTCTAGTGCTTCCTCTCGAAGTGGGCTAGCCGAAATGCTTATCTGAATGCGAAGTCTGCGATCGAGTGTGGGTGGTGTTCAATTTTGTAATAATCTAAATCCCCGAACCTTCACTACTGATTCAAACCATGCTCAGTTGGTTCAATGAAGACAGTAACTTCAACCTAACTGAGAAGTCCTGATCACGGGGTTATCGATTGGATAGAACAGAGTGATTCTGTTCATTCTCGTTTCGAAATGATCGGGCAAGCTGAACACTATTCATACAAGGTTGTGGTTAAGCGTTTGGATTTGATTATTCGGTCATGCCTATTGTGAGGTTGCTGGCGTTGTGGTTAACACGCCAGTCTCACAAGCACGAGGGTCAGAGTGCAAACTCCGATCCGGACAAGGATATGCACTACTGATGAGCTCTAATAAGAGCGAAACTCGAGTCTAGTGCTTCCTCTCGAAGTGGGCTAGCCGAAAGGCTTATCTGAATGCGAAGTCTGCGATCGAGTGTGGGTTGTGTTCCATTTCTTTATAATTCAAACAATTGTTGACGAAATATTGCTGAGTCAGCATACTAAACACGCCGAATACTGTATTTCAAAATCTTTCAATGCTTCATCATTGTGTCTTGACTCTTCTTTCAGTGAGGATGACAGCAAATCCAAGATAACCATAACTCACCATGTTCAATTGTCGTCAGTATCTGTTTGGGATTGACCTGTACGACGTTGATTATCGCCATTTGCCTTAGTTATTTTGCCACTTTTGCTTGAGTGTGCAAACCTATGCCTTGATAACAATGGGCTATCAATTATCCAATCTACGAAGGGTGGGTTGATTCTCAATTTGATCCATAATCGAACGTAGCGATGAAACTGTGAGGAGAAATTTTAAATTAACATATAATTTGGGCAGACATTAAGGCACAATGAAGAATATTGATTTAAAATTCGAAATTCTGGAAATGTTCGGCGTTGGACGACACAGGTTTTCTGTTTGATAGTTTTCTCAGTGGAGCTGACGTTCCACTATTGCCTGCAGTAAATTTACCATATACATGACCGTCAGCGACAACTGAATGTAGATTGATCACTGTTTCGGTCAACACAACATATTCGGTTTGTAATGTAATGATGATTGATTAAATCTCATTGCTCCTCCATATTATTCAGAGTTCCATCTTCTATTCAACGGGCTGTCAACTAACCAACCTCAATCGGCTGGCGCACTGAAACCAGTCCCAATTCCGACTGATGATTTGGAGAGATTTGTCCAACGTTCCGGGCGCCCGTATCCAAGGCACCCTTATTACATCACGGTTGACGAAATTTTCCGCTGAAAACGTGAGTTGACAAAAACCAATTCGAGGTCACGGGCGTAGAAGTGGACAGTTAACGAAATCTGGAGCGTTACAGATTTATCAAACGAGAAGCTTAAGCGATGATTAGCGATCTTTTTCAGTTTAATGTCCTTTAGTAAAATAAAGTCACTGGGCACGTATGCGTACACACTTCAGTGAATTGTCGCATAACATATGCGTCATCAACCTGCATACCACTAGACCATTTTCCATCTTACTGGGTTCTTCTAATCGATCAAGATAACTGATCGTTTACACTGGTTTTATGCGGAGAGGATGTTTCTATCGAAACCTGGTTGTATATACCCGAAAAATTGAACACAACGTCAGCCTCTTTCGGCACAGTAACATAGTCTGGATCCATTCACCTCAGCTTGCATGGAAAATCTCTGCCAGTAACCAGTAAGTGACCATATTAAACACAGTTATTATTCAGCCAAACCTTGATAAGTCAGTAGATACCACAATTCTTGTTTCACTCTATCGTTTGTGCTCACGGTTGTGGTTGAATCGAATCCGGTCATTGAAATAACTGTGGTTTTCCTTCTCATCAAGTCATGAGAGACGTGGGACAACTGAGTTTAAAGCAATAGGTTTCAACATTAACATGGGCACTCAGTTTTCCTATACTGTTATTCTCATAGTAGTAGGTGATTTTGGAATTTCCGATCGCATCTATTCACCAATACTGAAGCATAAAAGGATAATGCTGATCATATGGATGAAGGCGCCATTTTATTTAAACGATATGTTTTTATTTTGAGAGCGTAGATAAATACTTCCAGTAGAATCTAGTCTACTATTCTTTATAGCGTTTGCCGATATAATTACAATCCAGTTGTAGTTTACATGGTCAATCTGTATTGATGATCTTAAGTTTTTCCTCTCAAAAGCGTCTGCCTATAACAACTTCCGCGATCAATTGGTCGTAGGCTTTAATGCACCACATAGGACAGCCCATGACATATAAACGATAAGATTAACGGATATTCACAGCTCAATGGGTTGACGGCTAAGAACATCTGGTGACATAAATTTTAGGGAGAATAAGAGACTATTGATAAGTAGTGGGGAATTTTGGTTTTCATATAGATTGGACACCACACACAATTGATCGCAGCTGTCGAAATCCCGTAAAATTTACAGTCAGCCCCTTTCGATAGTCTGTGGGAATGTGATCACATGTTAGTGATGTTCAATCTATATGAGAAAAGGGGATAAAGGCATCATCGTATACCAGTTGTGATGGGTTTAAAAATGTTGCGTTCTAAAGAAGAGTAATCAGACCGCACCGGTAATAAATAGCAAATAAATGATTACAGGCATTCTCAGGATTCTGCTCTAGAGTGAACACAGTACAGTTTAATCTGCTCACTTCTTCAATGTTTCATATCACTTGCTAAAGTATTGGCTAAAATCGAGCTGCTATGCATATTCTCTTTCTGCAATAACTTTGAATGATCACACTACGTCTGGACGCGCTAGCTCTGCCACTAGTGCTACAAAGCACCTTGTATAATGTGTGGCTACTCCTCTCTCACTTCATCAGTTCAAAGTAACTTTCCTTAGCGTCTTATGGTAGGGATAGAGCGCGTTGTGAAATGTATTGGTAAAAGATATGCACTCGAATGTTGATGCATCTTGTGAGTTTCTTCTTTAGTTCCATTAACAGGAAGCACAACTTGTCGGACCAAACCAACCATGAATAATGATTCAAGGTTAAAACCATTACTGAACAAGGACAGTCCTTTCCGTTACTCAAGTGGTAGTTGACTGGTTAGATGAAGAGAAGTTAGTCTTTTGGATCTCCATATAGATTGTACATCATCCACAATTGATCGAATCAGCTGTCACATTCACATATACCTTCCAGTCGGCCCTTTTCGAACAGAAGAAACACTAGACTCGAGTTTCGCTCCCATTAGAACAGCTCGTCAGTAGTGCATATCATCGCTACTGCAGCTGGGACTTGAACCACGGACACGCTGTTCATGAGGCAACCGTGCTTACCACTGCGCCATTGACCTCACACGACCGAATTATCATATGTGACCTACATTGAAAACCATGCCATAACTTACATAGAGCTGCTTATAAACGCATTACTGCTTCACTTATCATACGTCTCAATGATTTGCACGCCGGTGAACACGTGGAGTCCCACAAAGTCAAAAGTTCTCAGAATTGTCAAACTTCATTTCCTGTTGCCCTCCTCCGCATTGTTCATTTTGGCTCATTCTCCTTCCCAAAGTTCGAATGCGTATTACTCATTTTCATACATTTTCTCGTTGGTGACAGTTGACGGGCCAGCTATTGAGCTAATCAAACTCGGCTAGCTTATATTAACTTCGTTGAGGTTTCACAAAGAATTACTCTAGAATCTGATAATTTATAGCGGCTGTTGGCCTAATCTGCTTAAGTTAACAGATGACTGAAAGCGCTCAAACTCTGGCTAGCGTATTATCTGTTGCCTCCTAGCCGAATACTAGTAGCGTTAGCGTGAATGCGAACCCAGGTTTTATTCAAATAACATTGTTTAAGAGAATAGTTCCATCATTATCATTAATCCGCTTGTATTCAACATCAAATGGTTCTGTACAGTAGTAATGAGAAAACAAGCAAATCATGGTAATCAAACTTCATTTTGTGGCTGCACTAATTTTTTCATAACTCATCTGGACGGCGGTGGAGTAAAAACCTTTCCGTGACCATCTTTGATTCAGCTAAGTTTCCATTGAAAAGAGTCACAATAGTCGTGTTTTTGTTGTTCACCAACAGTGTCTAGTACGATGACCCAATAAAACGAATTTGTCCAGTCTAATTAAGAGTGGCGATTAGGAATGTGTATTCAACCCCCCATCAACCTCTCTGTGTATGTCTACCTCATGCGTGCGCACGTGGTAGGATTTGTTCTATGCAATCACGTCTCTGAATCTTGCACAAAGCACCTAGTGAAAAGTCTGTGGTCTGTCGATTGACTCCCGTATAGTGTGCTCAAATGAGATTCACGTTTTACGGTAACATTAATCAACTCTCATAAACGTTAGGACAGGTCCTGTTGTGTACCCAAGCTACTGTCTCAATAGGGCGCTCATATGCTTAAATACTTCACATTTACCAAACTGTTTCCCAACCACATTGTAGAATCTGTCAGGATTCACGGCTATACGTAGTCTATCGGGGCAGTCGTAAACCTCTTGATTCAGGGCAGAACAAGACGGAATGTTGAAGGTTTACTCAGATAAAACTGGTTTTATACATAAATAACCAAAAGTTAGCAAATTATACAACTTACAACCAAGTGAACTCTG
>LUCH01017750.1:0-25996 GCA_013368495.1 Paragonimus heterotremus
TGTTGAGAAGCTATTGATTTTGCTGGACGAAACTATCGTCGCGAACGATTGAGGTTTGCCTTTTGTAATTATTGATGCATTTGTTTAATAGTACCGTAGAAATTGTTCGATCCAACCTTGTTCTCATTTTGGGGATCCGTTTTTGGGCTACGCGTAACTCAACGAACAGGCGCGATTCGTTACATCAACAATGATGTAGAATATGGATAATAGGGGATCCAGTGTGGAGTCTTGTGGTACACCAGTTGTTACGCTGAACGGCCTGGACACTTCACGATTAACTTTGGCTGTGTATGTGCGACAGCATAGGTATTGTTTGAACCGAAAACAAACTTCGCTGTATGCGCCCATAATATTCAGTTTGTAATGTAGTGCACTGTGTTGAACTTTATCGCGCGCCTTCGTGAAATCCAAAGACAAAAAAATCGACTGGAAGGTGTCCTTCGGCAGGTTATGTCCACGAGCCGGCGGAAATCTGTAGGTTGGTCGTATTCGAGGGACTGTTTTTGAAACCGTACTGCTCCGGCGCCAACGGTAAGTCAGTGTTTAGATAGTTTCTTAGAAAATCGTGTACTATGCTCTCCATCGTTTTTGACATGGTTGGTAGTAGAGCAGTCGGTCTAAATATACTGACGTTCGTTCGATCCCTATCCTTGTAGACAGGTAAGATGTTGCTGCGCTTTCAAATAACTGGAATGCAGCCAGTATGATGTGAGTGTTGGAACAAACAAGCAGACAGTTCCACCAGCACATCTGTGTATTCTTTCAGCATTTGTGTGGATATCTTGTCGAACCCCGGGACTTGTCAACGCTCAGGAATAGCAAATTAAATCAGAGGACGAATCCAAGGAAAAACCAATACAGAAAGCCGTTGCACATAGTTTCGTCTCGAAGGATTTGTTGGAGACAGTGCAAACTGAGTGGGTGATATCTCAGCTGCCTCATAATTAGATGTAGTGTAGTGGATCTAAACGCTATATGCAATTCAGGTGTGAATACGAAATCAAAAGGTGATAAAAATTGAAAGTAAATAACTCACATCAATTCGTGAAGGTGCGTCGTTTGGAGTTCCAGCACACGGAATGAAGTATCCAATTGATGCAATCTGTCGTATTGTTCCCATGTAACATTAGAAGTCACAGAGGAGATATTTCCGACGACAGATAAAGTTGGAAATGCGCTGAAATAAATGCAGATTTCGTTAGCCGTTAACTCTCCCAAAATCTGTACACACGTGACGCAGAACGCAAACAGAGGAGACGGGACTCGCGACCTTGGAAGTGTAATTTTCGTATTGTTAATTGCTTCGACTCACATGATTGAAATCAGTGTACATGTGAATCTGGGGAAGGTGAAACATGTGAGAAAAAATGAAAATTATGGTGTACAAAAATGCTGTACCAAACGCCACAGTAGGGAGTCCTGAATGTCCCATGAGAGAGATCGTGGCAGTTTCCGACCCGGTCAGGAAGGCCATGTGCCTGGAAAATCTTTTGGGGCAATTAGCGTTGGATCTTGCAAGTGACACTTGGCGAGTCCTGCGGTCGGCACGTACCGCTGCTGTGCATTTGTTACGACAGCATATGTATGCCAGGTATGACGCGTCATCCCCTTTAAGGAGAAATGCATCCTAAAGGGCCGCTTATTTTCCATTGGCCTCTTGTTCGATGGTCTGAGCCAAGACGACTTGCAGGTGGGACGCACAGTGTAAAGTGGTACTTACCTAGCTGTCGCGGTGTTTAGTTGTAACACGATATGCTATGGATTTTCGTCCACCGTGCTACACTCTTCAGGTGTTGGCCAGTTAGCTCAGGATAAGCTTCCCCGCATCTCTCGAAAGTTGGCTCGTCTGAAGTTGGGCCGAGTCAACAGTAGGGTGCGGGTGATCGTAACGTCGCATTTCGGGCGAGAACTGGCTGCAGTATGATCACCTGCACCTAATGGCGCACCAACTTCGTATATATCCATCATATGGGGTACTGCAGTTAACACCATGTCCAGTCGGGATCGTCTGTTACCTTGCCTCCAGCTTGTGGACTAACTGACATGCTGGGTAAGTCCTACATCTTGCGCCAGATTGCAGATATCACTGGCCACAGTACCGAACTTTGGCCCACCGGAGAGACCGGCGTGCGATGGTTGAGATCCACTAGAACGATGGCGCGATATCCGGTGGTTGCGTTGGCCCGTCTAATGGCACTGCGCATTCTTTCATCCCGTTCTGGGGCTGCGGACAAAGCACGCTACATGACGCCGACAATGACGTGTGATAAGTGAAGTGTACTAACATTTACTCGCAAGGATTGTTCAAGTGAAAGCAGGGCTGAGTCTCTGTTGAGGGCTGCGCATAATTAAGCGCCAGCGTATACTGCTACGTCCCTATATCTTCTGGCTAGCCGACTCTTGCAAAAGATAGTATAACCAGGAAGTTCCATCTCGTGATTAAATGTGTCCGGCGTTAGCCATGCCTCCAGTACACCTATTATCTGGGTCTTCTTTGAATCGACAAGCTGTCACAATCCCTGGAGTTTTTCTTTGGATGAAAAACATTAGTAAACATACACCACCAGCTAGATACTTGTACCTGCGTGCCCATATCTGGAGCGGTGTCTGCCTTCAGGTGTGTCCCTGGAACTACCTGACCTCGGCCGATCCTTTCAGGGTCAGCTTTACCAGGTATCTTGGATGTGCGGGAGGCGGTGGACTACTGATGACCTCGGGTGTCTTGACCATCTTGACCCCAGTTGTCGCCATGGGAGTTATACCGGTAATGGGCGGACCTTGGTTTATCTGAGTGGAGTTGGAGCTCAGGTGGGAGGTTATTCTTCAACATATATCACCTCTGACTCACATTGAACAGCAGCCCTTGTAAAGGGAGTGATTCGCAGTTGTCTGGGGGCTGAGACGGAGCTCAGGTGTACTGGGCGCGAGAGGCGTTGGATAGACCACGCTTCAAATTTGCCCACTTCTAGGTTTGGTCTGGCTCGGATAAAACTCCGCTGGCCACTGTCGTGCTTATGCACGTGCAGTACATCCACGTCACTCAACTCATTTACGCCGTATACAATCAAACCGTACTTTCAATCGTATTGGGAACTTTGGAGGTTGCAATATGTCGTTCGTCGAATCTCCCCGATCACCCAGGGGAAGTCAGGTTTCACTTTTGGGCAAGAATCATTGAATCTGGCCAAAGAAGATACTGTTAAGTGGACCTCTCGACGTCTTCTGTCTGGCCGAGAATTACACCGATTGGCCGAGGGTGGACGTCTTGGTGAGACTTGCGAATTATGCATAGAGTGAGTTTATCCTTTACGTTTAGCTTAATTATGTCGCAAAGGGATCTCCGCTGCAACTGATCATCAACTTCTTTTTGAATGGGCGATGTGTTTTCGCTTTCTGCATCGTTATAAACAATGAAATTATGTCTAGCGAACTCGGATCAGTGACTACGTCTGTGAGTGTCTATGCCTTACGTTTTGAGCTGGGAGAAAGGCTGTGTGATTACGGCTTTCGGCTAATGGCTCGGAGCTTTTCCGGTTCGTGCCGATGGGCGACTCGGGTACAGCAACGTGCCGGGACACAGTCGCAATGCGTTTGCCACGCTTTCTTTTTGGTGCAGTTTGTCGAAGCTGGTTTACTGGCTAATACAGTAGACGGCGGGCTGCGGTTTGGTGTATTCAGGCTGAGGTTGCCCGGCATCGGCGTATCGGGACTGCATATCGTGGAGGGTGAGGAAATGACTAACTCGGTCGTTCTGTCTTTATCCAGATTGATGCTGTCCTTATGGACGTTGAGTCGGCATGTCACACACTGGTATTTGAGGGCCGGGGTGAGTGTCTCAGAGCCTTAAATACAAGTCTATGGGGAACTCGGGGTGGAACTTGCAGTGAACCCAGCAGTTATAAAAGTCAAAGGCTTTGGCTTTGCGACGATACCCTACCACCCTCGAACACGGCCCACAGAAACGTCGGCGGTCAGACTAGTTGCGTGTTCCATGCTAGCTACCTAGCCTGCGATGCTTACAGCGTTTAAGAAAATAAAAGGATGATGAACAAAACGAATGTCACTTGCCGAAAGTGCTATCCGGTGAGTATGTATGGCTCCACGATGTACTGCTGTGTTGCTGCGGCGGATGGTACGTCGGTGATAGCGTTGTCACGAGGTGAATTCCGTGTGGCACAGGTAGCTGAAGGGTTTTTGAAGCCTTCTACAATTGAACAAGTGCTTTCACACAGACAATTCGTAGTAATAAAGCCGTTTTCTTTTTCCTTCAAAAATTCGTTGGGGTAAATTTGACTTCCTCGCCGTGGTATATATTTAACGTACAACCGGGTCGTCTCTAATCTCCTTGTCGGTTACACCTGCGAATCCGCTTTGAACAACGTGTAGATAACGGGGGAACGCGTTCTCCGAAGCAGGGGTTCTACAAATAGTAACAATCGAAAACCGAAATGGTGAAGGGTTTCAGGCTTTGCAGACCCCAACTGGAAAGAGCAAGTCTGCTGTGCTGTGTGTTTAAGTATAGCGAGTGCCACCTAACCGGGTAAGTACCTTCAGGAGCGGGCAGAGATCGAGGTTGATTTCTTGAGATCCTCAGAATCAGAAAGGTTAACATTATGCCTCCTATCTACCTGCGGTATTCCAGGGAGAGGTGATTTAATACTTGAGGCCGCACAAGACAGGATTTTGCAATCAGCTCAAAAACTGCTTCCTTCGCACGCCTCTGAACAGTTTCCAAAATAAGTTTTCCTGTCAACGAGGATACAAGACAAGTTTATCTTGTCCGACGTGCGGACGAATGAAGGTATTGTGCGGATTTTTGATCATGGGCATATAGTGGAACTCTTAACCGTGATGGCCTGAGTATCCACTGACAAATAACGCTTTGTCAAAGATAACCGGTGTAAGGCTCAAGCCAAGGGTTTGGATCTCTATTGTAGGAGTTGTTGTACAAGTTCAAGGCAGTAGCGCTCGTCCCAACCGTTTATGTCTGTTTATGTCTGATATGCAAAACTTTGCACTTCCTGGTATGGAACTCGATGAAGTTTCTTTTAGACCATTTGTATAGAACGCTTGTGTCGGTTCCTACCGTTCCGATTTTAGAGCCATTACGGACAACACACCAGATTTTGATACCATCGGCGAACGACATCAAGGTAGATTACACTTCAGGTGGCAAGTCCTTGATAAGGATGGAGAAAGGTAGCGGTTCCAGGATGGAACCATGTGGGACTCCGCTGTGGCTGAGTCTTACAGGAGATACGGAGAACCCCACCCACATGTAAAGAAATCAGGTTAATAGGAACGATTCAAGCCAGCGGAGAAGACTACCTTTTACACCACGCTGGTGGAGCCTGTCGAGTAAAACCGAATGTTTTATACCATTGAAGCCGTAGCAGAATCAAAATTAGTAGCATCAACCCCTTCCTCCCTGTCAGCGGCAGAGGTCCAGTGATTTGAAGTTAGAAGTAAATTCGTGGTACATGGGCGGTCGCGATGGAAGCCATGTTGCTGACTGCAGAGGCAGGCTTGTAGAATTAGGTATCCAGATATTGAGTCGTGGACTGACGCTTCCGGGATTTCAGGCACACAGGAGAGAAGGACGATCGGACTGTAGTTGCGAGGCTGTCCACCTTTGAGGACGGGGGTTATATTCACCCACTTATGACTTCCAGGCACCGTTTTTGTCGCAACGGACTGTGTAAGCAGAATGTTAAATGGAACGCCTAACTGTACAGCGACATAAACAAGGACTAAACGGGATATACACCCTGATTCGGGGATGTGAGTTTTATCTTCCGGAGCCTTACAGGCGTAACGTCCGTCATGGTATCCACCTCGAGCTTTCCACCAGAAACGGTTGGGTATAGTGTTTGTGAACACATTACTGCAGGAGTCAGCTTGGACCTGAGAAACTTCGCTATCTACTCTCGTAAACCCTTGCCGGTCGGTTGGCTTTTACACTGACTTAGGCTTCATGGGCTTGTGGAACAACTTTGTGTAAGTCTTTGGGATCATTAACAGGGCATTGGGTTAAGCGTCGTTTAAATTGTTGCCGATCTTTCCCGAAAAGTTTGAGTTATATGGGAGTGGGGCATAGAGACGATGATCATCTAGATCTTTTGATCTTCTAAATCGAGCAAACGCTGGATGTTTGGCGTGAATTATTTTTAACGTTCTGAGCTGCAACTGCTGTTGCAGCTTCTGGCTGGTCGTGGAGTAGAGTGTTGTTGAATAATCTGTGGCTTCGCGAATGGGATCAGCGAAGTGGTGGCGCATTTATCAACGGACAATAATGAGCTCAGTTAATCTTATGAAGGATCATCAAGGTAGGCATTAAGCGCGTGCACCCTAATTTTTCGGAAGTTTCTTTTGAGAACACTAGCATCGGGAGTAAGCACGGCGTGATCGTTCAAGCTCGACGGAACGTTTACTATCAATTTGTCTATCACCAATTCTTCATTAGGGTAGACATAATCTAGTCGGGAAGGAAAACGGTCGTCGCGCCACCCTGTGTAATATTACATGTCCAGTATGGCCGGTAGTCCCACCTGCGTCTACCAATGTTACACCCATATGGCTTTAGTGAGAATGATAGTGGAAAAAAACTGGGGGCAGACTGAAGCCACTGTTACAAGAATGGGTGAGTATCCTAGGAAGGTAATACAGTTGAGTTCGGACAGGATTACCTCGTCAATTTTAGACCGAGTGCAGTGAGATAGATAAGTTATGCAAGTTGAAAATTTGCTAGAGTTTGGTGATGCAGTGCAGCACCATAATGACGGTGGAATGGCAGTAAGTATTGGGTCAGACAAAGCACTAGCCAAGAGGGAGTTGCGGATGTGATGGGCAACACCGCCAGTTCCACCCATTATGTTATTACCCCGAAGGGCATATCTGTTATATCCTGTTCGGAATCAAGACGAGCTGACCAAAACCATCATTAAGTAATTCCGATGATAAAAATGTCATCAGCACGACAAAGTTTACGGAGTTTCGTTAGTTCACTGGTGAAACTTTGGGAGTTGGTGTGGGTACATGTGACAGAATTCATCCTGAATGAGCGAAGGTTGCCTGATTATGGATTGGGCAGGAATTCCCGGTGGAACCAGGGCGTAATTAAAGGGGTTACCGCCGAATCTAACTGAGACGGCTGGGATACGTTTATGTGACTGCAGGTCAAGTGAGGGGAGCTACTAAGCGAGCAACTCTTGCTAGATACTAAGCTAGCAACACCTTACGATCGCTTTCATAAAAATCAGGACAGACAGTTGTGCCTCCTGGGATGCGACGGCGCTCATGGTGCGAACGCTCTAGTATGTATGCAGCTTCTTCTGAGGCAGTCGTGGCACTTTTTCATGGCCGCGGTGAAGGCTAATCTGGTGCCAGACCAGGCCGTAGAATGTGCATTATGTTCTGTGAAAGCATATTTCCTGAATTTACGGAAATCGCAAGAAACTTCCGTTGATCCGCATCGTACATAAGGTCGTCCCCAGGCATATCGAGCGCAGTTCCGATAAATACGTTACCAGAGCGGTCAACGGAGGTTTTATTTGCCATGGCTAAATTCCTAGGTTTATTGCTAAGGATCCGACTTTTGCAGGAACAACATAATCAGCAACACGTCTTGTAACAGCCACATAGAACCTTCAGGCTCCGATTACTCGTTACACTCGTAAACCGGGGAAAAGCGTTCATCTTAAGTAAGAGATCCAACAATAATTCCGTAAAGAACTACGACAGTAACAAATATTGGCCGAAGGCCCAATAGGATATGCATGCGATGTAAGCGATCGAAAACTAAAATGGCGCCAACTACACGGCAGCACGCTACGTCTCAGACTTCGACATTGAATAGCGCACTAAACCTGTTTCACCGGTTTCTTGCAGAAGGAAAATTGTAGTAGTTGCGGGGAACCGTTCCTCTAAAAGTTTTTGTATGAGGCTGTGTGTTCCAATGATTGTCGGCTTTATGTCAGCTCCAGTTCCTGAGCCGATGGCAGACGATCAAACGTCCTCCCCAGTCGCGTGAACCACTGGAAGAATGAATGTGTGCTATATGAATACATGCCGAATGTGGTAGTCAGCACTCAAGAGGCATCCGTAGAGTTTTTTCTATTTTTACTGCCCAACGATGCTTGGCTTTTGTACAGCAACGCTTTCGCTCCACGTATGCTTATTATTCAAATTGATTAACGTGACCTTGCAAAACTACAAAAACTTGTGCACAATTATTTGTCATGTGCTCGAGCATCTGCTTGAAGATACCGCACGAATCTTTCGCCCCACTTCACTGCGCCGTACTACCAGCATCGTTGCAGCTCCGACTGCTGTTCAACTGTATACGGTAGCTCAGTTACATCTTTGTTTCTGAGATAAGGTTAATTTGGAATATTGTGGTGGTCATCCTGAGTACATGTGGAGGCCCCCTGGAAGTTAACTTCTTTGATTATCGTAATGTGCTTGGCCAAACAAAATTTCTTTTGTATTCATTCATTGTGTTGTCAGCGTTAGCCCAATGTGGTACGCCTGTATTTACTTAGGCTATTGAGGAACTCTTTCTTGTCCATTACCCTTCCGGTTTTTGTGTGATAGTGAAATGTGGGCACAGTCCGCACGCACGTATGGTGTGTTCGGGATAAACTAACAACAGTGATAATAACAGCAATAAGAGGAATATGTGCCAGTTTCAATAACAAAATAATAATACTTTAATTCTCGTCGCATCTGTGAAGACCACGCTCTGGTGAGCAGGATCGGTTCACATAGTTTTTGGGCATTCAAAAGATGTTTATACAATCTGACAAATGTGGAAACCCGTAATCAAAAGTGGTAGAATAAGAAAGATAGGAATAGCAGCTTATAGAGCTGTGAAGAATGTGGCACGGAGGGAGATAGTCCACGTGTACCACAGCTCTCATCCAAAAATTGTGAACTTACGCCTATTTAATTCTAGTAGTTCTGTGTACAAGCCGCTATTCCAGTTGTTACGAAGTCAAGCGTGAAAAAAGGGTTTCGCCATCACTCGATGTAAATAGCTTGGAAAGCTGCTCAAGCCGGTTGGGATGAGAAACGGCAGGTAGCCCATAAAGCTTGCGAACAATTGAGTGGATTCCGGCGGAGAACTTCGTCGACTGCTCGGAAAAGTTCGACAGTTTAACCTATCGCAAATTATGTAGACGGAATGGGGTTCTGATTGGTTATGCAACGTAGAAGCTACCCCTGTGCAACGGATATCTGTGGGAGAGAAAAAGAAAAAAGTTTCACGTGGGCAAGCATGTGGTTAGTGCACAGAAACTGAACATGAAGCGGGGCCAAAAGTACAGCACGTTCATAAGAACGACTTTTTCAACAACGTACACATTCAGACGGGTAAAAACATACAGAGGCGCCCGAAGGGCTAAATTTTTAAAAAAGATAGCACTGCCCATAATGGCCAACTTCGCTAGTGCGAACCATCGTGATGTCGCCTAGAAATCTCAAAAATAGTAGGTCAGTCAACATCCACCGGTATCCCACTGAGATCACCTTCAACCTCTCATAAATAGTAAGCATCCCGCGACGTGAGATGTGCTTCACTAGTGCCGCCCTACCTGTTTTCGTTACCTTCTTGAATTGCCATAAATCACTGACATCGATATTAATGTTACGGCTCGGTTACTGTACCTTTACTCTTGGCTATATAATGAATCCGCGTCCTCTTGGCTACATTTTTTATAATATCAGTATTTTAGCCATTACCGTTGGGAATACCGCCCAAATAACCCGAAGTGTTCCTAGGTTTTCTAGGCTGGGGTTTCCATTGACATTCGTTTTTTGGTGGTTGGCGTGCAGTTGTGCCGTGGGTTTTTCCACTTTTACATCCCTTGCGCTTTTACTTGTTCACATTGAAGTCCGCTTGACGTACGGATGATAAATTATTGAGTAAAATTTCTTCTCACACTCACCATCCTCTCGTTATGACTTCCAAATAGCTTTGGCATGAGGCTATGAGAACTTTAAGCGTACGAACCGAAGGACCATGAACTATCTTCGCGACTATAGTGCAATTCAGTTGGGATAAACTGGAATGGAATAACCGTCTTGCTTGCAAATTGGGCGACCACGTGTTATATCTAGTTTGAACTAATTATCACTGTCAGGTTGAACAAGTTTCTGATGAGGCGACCAAATGCGGTTGAGATTTCATAAGCAAGGACCAAATTTCATCTCAGTCGTCTGTAAGCAAATGAAGGAAGGTTCAGGAGATCCAAGCAGTGTTTATAAATTACGGGTAGAAGGTTATAACCACTTTTGTTGCGCGTCATAGAAGAAATTCAAGGGCAGTTAGGTAATCGTTCAAGTACGCAACGCGCGCATGTATGGTTCCATCCAATAAACGTCGTAGGGGGGCACAAGGATATGTGCAAGATATCCTGCTGAAGTTTTTACTAACAGTCTACTGAACACTTCCAACTCGCCCTTAGCATATATTCCCGACGCTAGCATACTGGCGTTGGTGTTAAAGTGGCTGCCTGCGCGCAGTGCTCGACGATTGTCGAGTGTTTTACAAAAGTCGGCGACCACGCTCTTTGGTTTTATTTATTCCCGTCTCGTTCATCCTTCCGCTACTCACATTCGAAATCCTCTTGGTAGTGACTGCGAATGAAGACCGACACGACTATTTGGATCACATGCACGATAAATCATTTCTCTCCATGATGTATTACCTAATCTTGATATCGTTCACTCGTAGAAACTAGTTCTGGAGTAGTTTTTCCTCCTCAATTCCCACCGCCTGACCCTCGTTCGTATGAATCCAGGTTTAATTTCTGCTCCATCGCCCCGCCACTACGCGACTGTTGCATTTGATCATATCTTCGTGAACCGTTAGTTTTGGAACTTGTATACTTGGTAGAGTCAATATTAAGTTTCATTCTTTTCTATTTAGTTTATGCAAATTTTCTTGTATCTCAGCACTTTATCGGCAACTTATCAATCAAAAACTCGCCATTACGATCGTCTTCACTTTTGGACTCCAACCGGTTGCTCGGGCGGCTCAGAATTTATAGACGCTGGTTGCCTACGGACGCGAATATTACAGATCCAGCCTATCGACAGACGTCACGGGTAGACTAAGCGTTGCGCGGACAACCACCGGAAGTCCGGGGTTAATAGATGTTACTACCCAAAGGTTTGAAGGTCTTTCTGAACGTTGGGCGTTATTCATTCAATTGGTGCAGTTTATCTGACTCACTACACTTGGTTATGTATGTGTTCTATTAAATACGACCGTAGACAAAGATGTTACTATTCCCGTAAAAGTGCCATCTGGCTTCAGCGCATTGTATGTTAGATCGGGTGGCTCCAGTTTTGCTTCCCGTATACATTTTCAGAATAGTACTGGACAACATTTTGATCTCACGTGTGAGGTACACACGAAGTTTGTTCCAAATTTAAACACTGACATCTGTTATCTCTTCTCTCAGTCGGAGACACTGACTACTTTGAAATATTGATCCCTTATTAATAACCGTCGGCGAGATGTTCACTTGTGGTCATTATAGTTTACAGAAAACCGTGCTCGTTGTGACATTAGGTGAGCGATTACCAAGGAGCTATGGTCGGTGCGAAATGATGTGTGAATTTTTCGGTAGAATATATATTGGCAGATAATAATATTAACCAGCGGTTCAACAAAAATGAATTACTGAAAAGACATCAGGCCGGTTGAAATTGTGAATCAGTAGTTCGTCAGGGAACTAAGAATTTGAATGAAAATTACACCTACTTCGTATGCTGAAGCAAGGCTTCGATGGCCATAGGATGAACCTTTGGTCTTATTGTTACCATGCTAATTCATAGACGATATGGCTTAAACTAAGAAAAACTGCCTGCAGCTACGTGGTCTTCGGCAATTGCGTTTTAAGGCCGAAACGAGTTGGAAACGGCCATTTAGGCGCAAAAAGAGATTTTTCAAATTTTTCATGAAATATTAAAATGCATATTGTGGCACAAATATATGGATTTAATCGAATTTACTAGTAGTGTTACAATAAGAAAAATCAGCTGTATCTAAAAATGGCCCATATTTGCACTTTTGTTGAAAAAAAGGTGTCATTATTTTTTCCCATAAAAGCATAATGTTGGCTTACTTAATCGATGTTACGTTCTGAATATGCTTCCATTTGAATTTTTGTGGTGGAATACATCTGTCTACTTCGCGGAAACGCTTAATTTTGCGCGGTTTTGGAGATATAATAGATCTTGCAATTTTTGACCGCGTTGTGTTCACATTGCACTGTACACGAAATATCACAGTAATTCCTAATGAGAGCTATGTCGCCACGGTTGTTGCTTAGTTACATATCAGAATTATATATTCAGCCCGCTTCCCTGATAGTATTTCTGGTGGAAAACGGTCCGCGTTGTCACCTGGTTGTTTCTACTTACGGTGTGGTGTAAACACGCGTAACACGTCCCACCCTATCATTAATAACGTGCGTATTGTTTTGTTTGTTGCTCATTGATCATGCCTTAATGTAGCTGGCCATGTTTACGCGAGTCAATGCTCACTTATCCGACGGATAATGACCAACTTAGATGCTCGTTATTTATCCGACGAAAACACTGATTCCCACTTCTACCGTTTCAGCCACAACTCTTCTATATTCGGAACATGGATGCTTATGATTCCAATGACTGTTGGTCTATGTTTTCGCCGGCTGCAGACTTCACTGGCGACTGCCAATATGTTATCTCAGTTTTTACCGGAAGTGATGGATATCTTTATAACTCATCCTAAACCGTCTCAATACAAGTTCATGTTGTTGATAGCTCGTGTCAACTGGACGGAGCAACTACTAGCGTGAATCTATGCGGCATACTTAGGCGTTGATAATAGCCTAAATCAACTGGTCTTATATTGCATACTTAACGGAGCATTAATACCCTCCTCGTCCCTCTCTTTGCCATCATTTACCCACGGCTTCGGTAAGTAGAACCCACGTTGGTATTTCCTTTTCGTAAAAAGTGGTTTATCTGTTTCGACGACGGAATGAGTCCCATCTTTTTAGCAAAGTCCCTTTAGTTGGTCTTAATAGGGGCGTTGTTCCTGAAACTCATGTCACCGTGCCATGCTGAATGCCAGACGTATGCGACCGTCTCATGAGTGACTCATGAGTGTTTAACATTAGTCTCAACAATTTTACTGATGAAGCATTTTCGACTTCGCCGTTTGTAACTATGCGAACTATGAAAGTGCGGATGATGTGGATTGTATGCTCAAAACCCAATTGCCGTCGGTTTGTTTTTGTTTATTCACAGTATATGACCATTATTTCGTGAGCACGACTTCAAATTAGTTGGCTATTTGCGTTTTGGTGTGTTCGGATGAATTGTGCAGAGAATTGCGGACGGTAGGTTTTTGTTCTGTTAAAGGTCGCATGGTCAGAATGTATGACTGAGGGATATTGCGAACATTTTCGCCATTAACAGAGATATTCCATTTTCAGCTTGATTATAGGAACTCGTACAATGGCCGCGAATTTTGCAATTTTTTTTGGATTCTGCTGGTCATCCAGTTAGAACAGACCGATGAGAGTTTGATTTCATTTATCGAAGTAATATGCTCGTTGACTTTACTGGAGTGGTATGTTATGGTGTTTCCAATATTAGAAGGGATATTCCATTTTCGGTTGTGGTTGGAATGTCAGAAGGATGTCAAAATGTCCACCGATGGATACAGAACATGAAGAACGAAGTGACCAAGAAGAGGGCAGAAATAACGATTGCCGAAAATTGCCTGAATCTTCCAAGTTGGTGGACACTTCGTGTTCTCTGATCACATGTTTATTGCTCAAAGCCGTTCGTTTTAAAATTTTACCCATATATCGATACCGCTGCGCGAACGCGTTATTTCGTTAGGAATAAGTTTAAAAATAAGACTTGCTCGTTATTCACGGCCTTCAGAATGTAAGCCGACAATGGTTCGCAACGAAATAAGGGCTACGAAAATTTTTTCGTCCACCGACCCATGAGTGACTCAAAAGTGTTCAGTTGTTACACTTACGAGTCACTCATGCGTCGGTCGTGCTACTAGGAAGCTTCCTTTGCAGACAAAATCGGAAAGTACGGTGCAGGAAGTCAACTGAGTACTAATATTTATAGGGCTAGTAGTGTCTTCTCCAGCTTAGGACATCCTGGGTTGGCGGCGCTCAATTTGAACCTGAGATTTTAGGTCACACTTCCACATTCGGAACAACTTATATTTTGCAACCTTGTGAAACGGTCGCTAGCGGTCGAAAAAATTAATCATCTTCAGCCTTTTGTTTTTCGTTGTTTGAGCCGATTCGCACAATTCAGTCCTGCGGTTCGCTGGTGTTCACTATGAGGCAGGGGGAAATTTGACTCCACGGTGGAAAGTCGAAGCAGCTGCTTATTTATATATAAGCGATCATGTGTGTAATAAGCAGGCACACTGGTTCGAGCCGTGGTTTATTGCAATAATGAAAACGCGCATTTCAGGATAACATTTTTACCTGATGAGAAGTATGAATGAAATAAGATTATCTGGTGAGACGTTGTGGATGTGAGCAAGTTGTCACCAGTAATCTTGTTTGAGCAGCGACTTGACTGATCACGAGATTCCTAATCGGATAAGCAACGTTCATTCGTTATACTCAGCAGATCAGCCAAGGGAATTCGTATATCATGAGCACGTGGTTTTTCAACCGCCTCTAGATTTTACCTAACTGTCGACGGTCTAGACTGATAATGCTCGGCATATGGAGCACATAATCTGGCCATCACGGAGTGAATTGTTATTGTACAATCAGTCACTTGCACACATTTGATCGTTTTGAACTGTAATGTCGAATAGCCCTGTGGCTTACACGATCACCCCACTTGATTTTGGAAACTTGACAGGTGGGATATCTGTTGATGATCGCTAATCACCAGTTGCTTCCATACATTCTTTAACTCACCAAAAACTGTTTACAGTCCTGAAACAATCTTCGGCCACCATCTTTAGATAAAACAGGTGAACATAATCGAGCTTGTAACGTTTCTCCGAATTGAGCTCCAGGACTGCTTCTACCTTCCACAGACGGTAGTCCGCAGATTAATAACTGATCATAGCGTTCCGGTAGGGTTTACTTAAACTGTTCCTCTGAATGAGTAACCCAGCTTGGTTGTTGATAAGTAAGCCTCTTTTTACTTATGGCTTCACTACTTCTAGAGTGACGGCGGATGTAATCACGTACCAAGGAGATAGAGCCTTGTTCCGTTTGTAAGTCTTATCTTGTACATCCCGTTCATCTACCAGTCTGAAGGCGTTATGCTCCAGCTGACAGATGTTGTTGGAGGAGTCAGTGGCTAATTGAGTTCAATGACGTATACGTTACCGTTGCTTGAATTGGTCATTTATGAAATGAGTATGAACACTTGAGCGAGATCCGGAAAGCCGCACTTTTGTCAATTGCCAATGAGTTGTTTTTCTGCCTAGTACTGACACCCTGATGCGGCTTGCTTCTGCTTAAAGGGATTTCATGAACTGTGATGGTAATTGTCGAACTGCATCCCGACTTACGGTTGCATGATAGTCAAACATCAGTTTCGGTACTCATTGCAGTGTTGCCAGTGATTTTATGTGCGTGGACTTTGTGCACAGTGGGTACCATGCTTCATTCGAGCATGGTGACTATCTCAGACTTAGTCCCGCTTGTCATGTCGCTATCCGTTTCGTGCGTGGCCAGCTTACGTAACATGTCTGCCTGCTCATTTCTGTACATGGCTGTAGTGTCACTAGGACAAATACGAAAACTTACAGAACTTGTGCCAATTTTCTCATCATGATTCATCAACTTTTCAGTCCAGCGTCTGGTGATATAGAGCCATAAGTAGTTTATACTCTACCACCAAGATAGTCGACTCCAGCTTACTAATCTTGGTGTTCGCATCTGTGCAAACAAAACTGCATTCTTTCCAATAATAACTACGGGATGCTGTCAAACTAATGGGCGTCTTATTGGTAGTCAATCACCCGCTGAACCAGTCGCAGGCCGGATACTGCTACTCGCTACAACGTCAACTTGTTTGTATTTTGTTGCTCAAACTTCTAGTCTCTATTAAACTGAGCTGCCGTGATCTTGACACCGATTGGGCGCGACCGTTTGACGCATTGCATATATTCACTTCCTATGTCTATCGTTTCGTTTTCATTTTATTCTCTGCACATCTGTCTCTACACACTAAGTATGCAGACCCGGTGGCTGACTTCATTGACAAATGGAATGCATTTCGTTATCGATTGTTCCGGGAATCCTATGTGTATCATCGTGGTAACTACGTGAAGGATCTTAGTCACCTCGGACGCCCGATCAATCAGATTGTAATTCTGGACAACTCCCCGGCCTCTTACATGTTCCACACACATCACGTGGTGAGTTCATGTTTTGGAATGAGATAGGTTGTGTGCTATAATATTTTTCAGTTCGCATTGCTCTGATGAGTATGACCGTTCTCACTGCAGTTTGTTAGTTGTTCTCCCTAATGGCGTTTTACTTATATGAAGCGTTCGTAGTTTTGAATCGTCCGATTTCGCTGAATAGCTTAACACCATCATGCTAAGCAACTTCCTTACACATTTTGGTCTGAAGTGATGCGTTTTACGACCACAGGCGTCGTAGAAACCGACGCCGGTGTAACCATTCAACGGAATACGTTTTGGTCACTGTCAGTTTGGTGACGTTTATTCATGTGGAATGGACGCAAATGAGCTGCTTTTGTTGTATTGTCTTCAGGTGTGTGTATTTTTCTGTACAGCCGACAACGGTGAAATCTCTTATTGGCTCTGCAGAGGAAATTGTAATCACTTCTTACTGGCTACGAAGGTGTACGTACGCCGGAACCTTGGTCTTTAACCGAATTGTCGACCCATTGATTATTTGGTATGGTCTCAGATCCTCTAGGGAATAGCTCACGTATCACCATTCTAGATATGAGTCAATCTGGTCAACCGATGTGATGACTAACTTTCCATAAGGCATTGGAATATTGCGCATGCCATCAGTTTCGAACGGATAACGAGGGTTGTATACGGACGAACTCGTAGAGCACTGTTCTGTTCAGGTAAAATTTGTGCGAACTAAAGCCACAGTTATCACGCAGGTATTTCATGTATCCATCCCGGACTTGATCAACGATATAATGGTTCTCAGGTTGCTGAACCACGTGCAACTTGTGCTCTCCTCTGCTCTTCATATTTCCTGAGTAAACACTTAGAATGAGTGTTTCAAGTTAATTTTCTGTCTCCATCAGACTATCCTATAAGTACCATACTTGAACAGCTAGTGGTTTTCCTTACCCATTGGTGTACATTTCATTGGGTCCTTTCTTAATTTTACAGTCATGTTTGCCGTTTATCAGCGGAAGAGCTCATCGAATGCATGTAACCGTCACGCTGCCGTTACGTGGCATATGGCAGCTTCTAACGAAAGGTTCAAGGCATTGTAAGGTTTTTTCGAAGAAGAACCCAACTCCCCGAAAAAGTGGCCTTCATTGGCCTTCTGAAAGTTCCATCTTATTCTGTTCGGAGCGACCTTCATAGTCGGCACGGTCATGTGCCACCTCACCTTTCACGTGCGTTCTCATCCTTGTGCCACTTCCTGGCATCCCGCCCAAATGTTCATCCTTTAATTAAGATATCAATGTACTGTCTGGATCTTTGTCTGGTCCACTTCTGTCCTTGTTTTCTGATTGATCACAAACCCCTCGAACGTGGCCCAGTTTGTGACCGGGTAGACTTCGGAATGACTGACATAAAGTAGCTATGTCCACAGGCCAATCTTTTATCTGTGCTCGTTCGTTAGCCGTAGGTTGTTGGGTGGGTCGGAGAAATAAGTGTTACTGGTAGATATTTCGTAGTCAGTTGTTCATTACCGTTGAACGTCGTTCCGTTATCCATAGTTTCACTAACCCTTATTTTGTTATCTGCTTAGGCGCTCGTAGGCCGTAAATCAAGTTACAACAGGTTAATTCGAATGATTGGCTGTTTCGCTGCCTGTTACATGTTGGCGTCTGAAAATATATTCGCCGAAGAAGTACTTTCAACTACTTTGCGTTTTGTGAGATACGTATTGACAAAATAGTTAATAAATGAGCCGATCCTCCAGCCTCGTGGCGTCCTGCCAAGTCACCACTCACCACACCACCGATACACCCATTAGATGTGCACGTACTTACTGTTAACTTCAGTCAACTGCCCTCCACATTGTTGTTCTGTCCACCGAGTAGCCTGCCAGTGTGTTATTACTTGTAGTTTAAGTGAACGATTGCAGTTTTTGCCACATGCATGAGATTTCACAAATTTCCATCCCCATGATATCCCACTCACGTGTTGTGCTTTGTTCTTTTCGCCTTTGCACGGCCCAATTTAATTGTCTACTCTGCCGCTTTTTGAGATGCCAGTTGCTAAAGGTTGTTCTCTGTAGACAAAAACTTCACTTGGTTACAACTTATAATTTTGTTTCGTTTTACTTACAAGTAAGTTCGATGTCAGTAAGCCTTCAATATTCCGTTTTGTCCTGCTCGAATCGGGAGACGCACAGTTGGCATAACAGACTGGATATAGCTGCGAATCCTTACGGAATCTATTGTGTACTCAGAACAGAGCGTAGTTGAAACGGTTATTTCCAATTCTTGCTGCAGCAGCCGGTTCAGCAAGCTAGTGCACGTAAGTCGCAATCCCCGACAAGGACTTTGCTCGTCATGACATATTGGGATACATCCGACATCAAACTGGAGCCCCAGAGAAGTGAACATTCTGACTTAGTTTCTGTGTCGTTATAACCGGGACTTTCAACGAACAGAACTCACATCAGCCATAGGGTGCCTTACAGAGGAAAATGGCTCAGTGATCTGACCACGTCATATCTGGTGAATTTGTCAGCAGGTTGACTTTTCTTATGTGATGGTCCAGGTGATGCGTGACTGGACGTTTTGGTTATTTTCCCTGATATGTGAAAGATAGATGCCTTCAGTTTACTTCCGATGTTGCGAGACATTCAATAACCATCTGGTGGTGACGGCTTCACAGTTTTATCCACGCTTCTAAGACTACTGATATGATGTGAGCTCGTGAACTTATTAGGTTTGTGAAACAGCTTGCATGTACTACTACACGTCAGTAGTCATCACTTTAATAGTGATGTGTTAACGACTGGATATTTGGGTCGATTGGAGACTATGCATGAACAAGGGTCCGCTTGGACATAGGACTATCGTTTTCGAGGCTTCTGTTTCAAGTAGTCATGATGTGTACGAACGCTGTGGATTCCTATCGAGTAGTGGTAAAGTAGCTGGGACATACGTGGGACAATTGTGACTTATGGGAAATTTTCGACAACGTTTTCGTGTGTTATTTAAGACTATCAGCTCCTGACATGAAGCGAGACTATGCTTATTGCTCAATTCCTTCTCACTACGTAAGTCAATATTCATCCCGATGCTTTTCAGTTGTGTTCTGACTACTCACTTATTTTCTAACTGTGATGAGATGTGGTTTACTACCCAACATTCACACCAAATTCTGATTGGTCACTTTCCGTTTTTTGACCTTCGATCTGAATTACCATTGGTTGTTTTTTGATGTATTTGAAGTTTGACCTGAGGCCTGACTGGTTATTTCCCAGGCCTTTCAAACCTTTGATCTTGCGTCTGTTGTAACCAGTCCAACTAAATAATATTCAGTTGGTACGCATTATCGAAGACCGGTCGACAATAAATCACAAGGATTCAGTGTGCTGACCCTTGGTTATTAATGTCGATCCTGGATAATAGAGTGCAGATACAGAGGACATCAAATTAGCGAGGCAGAGAGTGAACCGTGTTTTTAGCCCCGGGGCGGATATTACAAAAGTAGGTAAAA
This sequence comes from Paragonimus heterotremus, assembly GCA_013368495.1. NCBI lineage: Eukaryota > Metazoa > Platyhelminthes > Trematoda > Plagiorchiida > Troglotrematidae > Paragonimus > Paragonimus heterotremus. The sequence goes on from LUCH01017750.1 coordinate 19,910, forward strand.
ACCGGAATCGTGAAAAATGTACAAGTGTAGGCTACTAACAAAATTATTATTCATTACGATCGCTACAGGATGTCTGACACTCATAGAGTTAGTGGTAACAAGCGCCATCACAAACCTATTGCCATTGCCAAGGGTATTATCAGAGTTACAGAGAATACCAAAGGAATTGCGCAAAAGGTATATGATCCTTAAGTTTACAGGCGCATTAGGCAAAATTTTACGACGAACAGACCGGTATCGACTGAAAGCAAAACACTGTAGGAAGTTCGATGTACCGCTGTTTAACCTTTCCTTGCTTTATCAGGCCGTCGCAGTGTGAAACGAAACACAGTACAGGCTTGCGCTGACAAGACGCCACGCAATGCTTATTCCTAGACCACTGTTGCGTAAGTAACAATCCTGTAAAATACGCAAGAACGTAAGCAGGGTCTCACTAAGATTTACGCACACAATCATTTTTGTTCACAGCTTCACCACTACGATTGGTACGGCTTAAAATGTGCGGATATAATATTTTCGAAAACAGAGACAAAGCATCCTCTCAAACTATAAGTGGACCCGGCGGTCTTTGGGTCAGTGAAGGTTGTAAGCGACCTGATTGTTGGCCACAATAAGAGTGAAGATATTCGAACTTACGGCAGGAATACCGCAATATGAATAGATGAACATGATCTGCGTAGTTTTATGCAATACATACTGTGCCTATCAGTGTTACTCATCCACCTGCTGTTCGAGCTCAAACTAGCTGTTAAATCGATCAGGCGCATGGAAACTAAATTGGTGAGAAGTGCTGTTGATAGGTTTCTAAGAAAACTTTTAGCGGAACGATATTAAGGCAATTGTGTAATACGCCGGTATGGTGCATCAACGCCAAAAAAGATTTTTAATGCTTTTCGTGAAATATTGAAATACATATTATGGAACAGATATATGGATTTTTACCGGGTATAACAGTTGTGTTGCAATGAAAAAATCGGCCATACCTAAGAATGATTCATGTTCTTACTTTTGTTGAGAAAAATGGTTTCCCTTTTATTTTCAATGGGAGCATCATGCTGGCTTTTGTAACCAATTCGGCGTTCTGGAAATGCTTCCATCAAAATTCTCAGAGGAAGGCGTATTCCCGCCGTACACAAACGCTCAATTTCGTGTGGTTTGTGATGTATAACTGAATTTGCATTTTTCGGCCACGTTGCGTTTGCATTCCACTGTACAATAAATATAAAAGTAGGTTTTACGGAAAAATATGCCACCGCGTTTGTGAGTTATATGTATATGTGAATTATATGTTTAGCTTGTTTGCCTGTCAGTATTTCGGGTAGAAAACGGTCTATGTCATAACGTGGTTGTTTCCACCTACGGTATGGTGTAAACAAGAGTAACACTGTATCATTAACAGCGTGCGTACTGTTTTGTTTATTGCTCATTGACTATTCTATGAAATTTCTGATGGGAGCATTCTCAGAACGCCGAACTGATTACCAAAAACCAACATGATGCTTTGTTTGAAAATAAAAGGTGGAACATTTTTCTTAGCAGAAGTAAGAATGTGAATCATTTTTAGGTATAGTCGATGTTTTCATTGCAATACAACTATTATACTCGATGAAATCAATATACTTGTTCCGTAATATGCATCTCTATATTATATGAAAAATATCTTTTCACTCCTAAGTGGCCGTTTCCAGCTCGTTTCTGCGTTGAAGCAGCATACTGGCGAACTACACCGTTGTTAATATTCACGTTACACAAGTGGCTACTTCTAAAAGAGTTGTATTAGCCTGCATGTTTTCCAAACGGGCTTCCAGCTCACGGCCAGGACGGGTTCGTTACTGTATACCGGCATTTGAGAAGTATATGGATCGAAAAATGAATGCAACCGTTGGTGCCTACATTACTGGCAGAACACGTGCTGTGACCTGTAAGTTCCCAGTAAACAAGTGGCCGAGTCGGCTAAGTTGGATAAGAGTGGACCAGGTACTGGCCTGTCTTTTCTACTCCACTGATCAACCAAAGATGAGAAACTTTGGTGAATGGCACGTTATTATGAGACTACGTTTGTGGTTGGATAATGACTACGACTAATCTGAGAATGGCATTTTTCACTGCAATTGATAGATATTTGACTACGGAATAGGTGGTTGCAAATTGAGGGTAAATTTTGTACATCCAGGCTAGTTCGGTAGTTCTGGGTCGTTTGATCGTCAGGTGTCTCTGGTGTGGTCGGTTTTCGCACTGTTGTTTTTTGTGACGTTCTACGGATAATCTTAGATAACAATATGTCATGTCACTCCGAATGATTGTGTGATATAACGTACTTTATTGTTAGGTGTGGGCATGTTACAATTTGACCTGAAGACTGATTTTCAGCTAGGTTTTCGATTTTTCGGCCTTCATACTCCCTGAAGCCATCTGGTTAATAACCTTCTGACGCACCATGAGTTCTGGACGAAGGTTGTATTGTCGTACCACTATATATCGTCGAATACCGCGGGAACGTCTACGAATTGGCATCAGTTTTAACGGTGTTTCCTCCATCACTATTCCTGTCACCTTGGAGAATGAAACCATTCCATCATAGAAACCTGGTAGTCGTTTATTTTGTTACGTTTATTTTAAATTGAAGATGACGTAGATGACCAGGTAGAGAAGGACATGTGTCCAGCTTCATCTGTTGAGGCGATACGCAATCCGCAAGGTCCATATGTTTGTTAATTAAGTAGGAAACGTGGTGTTGACGCCTTGTATTCCCATGAATGTCAGCAACCAACTTTAAATTTCACTTCATTGCTAGGTGCAGGCAGTGGTGGTAATGTTCTTGATTATTGTTTTTCTTTCGTAGATCCGCACCTTCACAGTCGTTCACCGGGGACGCACAGTTGATGAGTGTACACAAATGATATGTAACTATGTGTATGCCAAATCATTGGTGATGGTGAAAAACTCGCCGGGGACGAACAGAAAGTGTCGCTTAATGGACACTAACATTTCCCAAGCAATTATAAGCAATACGTTTTCGTTCTAATACCTCAAAAGACGCTGTTTTATCTGGTCAGAAATGCCCCCAAGAGAATGAGGGAAATATGAAACCTTTCATCATGTGGTGCCCTCAGGGAGCCAAAGGTAGAGACGATGGGAGATCAAAACGCCGTTTCTCAAAAACTAATCGCAAATAGGTAAGAACCTATGGATTTGCGAAGGTCATTTGATTAAAAGGGCACTCCGGAGCTGGTAGACGCAAAAAAAAGCCCAGAGAAGGAAGCCAGAGGAAAACGTGAACAGGTACGGTGTATTGTAGGTGCATGATTGAGGCCGGTTGCAGTTGACCCACCATACAAAAGCGCTGCTAAATTCGTATGATGTACTTTCTTTTATCCAGGTTGACCAAGTAGATTTGGATAACCGTAAATAATCATATCAAAATGAGGCGCGAAGATATCTGAAACTACTGTCACCATCGGGGGTACATCTACTAGGTAAGAGTGCACCGCAAATTCTGACTTCAAATGTTGACAATTTTTAACGCGGACTCATTGACGTGAAGTGGACATTTGTCAGAATCATAGTCTAACTTTAGGTGCCACGAAGGGGTCTATAATGCGCATAACAATTGTTGTGGGCACATAAAAGCTTGTGTACCATTAATTACGCAAACAGTTAAATATAGTGTAACAGGCAAGCCAGACGTTCTGGCTTCGTGTACCCGTTACACACGTAGACCAAATTTGAGCAACATGGAGACACCGGGGGACAACGTTCTTCTGAAGTAAGGGCTCCAGCAATGGTCCTGTAAAAAGGGAACAAACAAGCGTGAACCAAAGACCCGGTAAGACATGCAGGACTTACACAATCGAAAGAAACAGTGGTGCCAACAACACGGTAGCACGGTGCGTTACAATATTGAGTGTCCGCTTATTCGTCCAACTAATCATAATAGGCGCCACTGCCTCAGTCCACATGTTGCAGTGGAATCGTGACAAGTTTGAAAACAGAAGTAAAGGATAACGGATTGCACGATTCATTGTCCAGCGATTTTCTCCGTATCTTATCAGGTGGATACTAGTCTCGATGTTGATTCAGCAGAGTGAAAAAAAGTTGATAAGACCAACTGTGAGCACATACATACCCACAGAGGCACGCAAAAACAATGAAAATTTTCATTTACCACGGCGGTTTTAAGCTAACAGCCACATCTTTCTGCCAGCAGGGAAGTAGCTGCCATTTGTGAATAGCAAGAGTCTCAGAAAACTGAAGCAGTCGCCGACTGTTGGTTATGTAAATGACTATGATAGCAATGATGTCTCATGTCCAGGAGACAATAAGTGATAAATGGTCAAGGATGATGGCTGCGTAAGTGAACAGGTTGAGGAAAATCACTTCGTTCCCCCGATGTGCAATCCACGTTGCAACATGTTCAGCTGCTCGGCTGCCCACACAGGTGGTCTGGCATCCACAGTGAAACCAGAAAATATTGAGACTTGAAATAGCGAGGTTGCGTGGTGAACCACGAAATCAAACTGTGTGGAAAGACATGTAACATGTGAGTAATATAAATGGATTCGGTACAGTATGAGGAGGTGAAAACAACAGGCATCAATACAGTTGACATGTTTGCAAAAATTCGCATTTCCGAAAACCGAATAAACGTAGACACACCCCTCCATGAAAAACGGGGACCGGCAATGCAGATGTAATCGGGTCATCTACAATTCCAGAATGAAACTATACTGCTATAAATAAATAAGTAGAGTAAGTACTATATGTGAAATTTGAATTCACATCATTCTTCTTTCAGACTGCAGAAACTTCTCAAGGAATCTCATCACACTGATGCTAGACTTTAACGTCGTAGACAAGAAAGTGCAGATTTAGAAGGCTAAAGTTGTGTGGTTCAAGGATTCGACAAGGAGACGTAATGCTAAATATGTAGTGGCCTAATCAATCAAATGGTAAAAATGACCAAAATATGGTAATAACAAAGAAGAGCTGCAGCGGTAACAGATAGGCTCAAAATGTAAGCACACAAATAGAACGGAAAACGTATCTGTTAAATAAAAACGACTCACCCATAAGTCAAGGTCCGTTGGATTAAATAGACCACCACAAGAGAGGAAGACATCACCAGAGATGAGATCCGGAACACGACCGAAGAATAATTCCACACTAGGCGTGGGACGATGATTGTCGACAGATCGGCCGATACACGGAACTGGAATATCTTGCCGTGCAATTACCTTATCAGCTCAGAAATCCGCGCAAAGGAAGAAGACAGAGAAGATCTGCGGTGACTCTCGTTCATTCGTGTTGACGATTCAATTCAAAAAGTGATGGTGATTGTATCAACCAAGTGTACAGATGAGGTTAACAAAACAGTATATTTTAGATTACCGATGAGCAGTCGGGGATTTGGTTAACTTCAAGTCCAACATCGCCCACAATTGATCGCAGCTGTCGCGTCCCCATAGACTTTCCAGTCGGCCCCTTTCGAAAAGAAGCACTAGACTCGAGTTTTGCTCACATTAGAGCTCGTCAGTAGTGCATGTCCTCGCCACTGGCGGGACTAGAACCAAGGCCACGCTGTTCGTGAGGTAACCGTGTTTACCACTGCGCAAATGACCACACGTTGGGCACGACCAAATTATCATGTGAACGCTCAACCACTTTCGCTTGTGAGTAATGATCAGGTTGTCCGATCGTCTCGATAGGAGACAGTTGCTATCTGTTAACTCCAATCGATAACCCCGGTGAAAACATTTTCATATATGTTTCACCGTCAAATCTGTTAGTAGTCTTGTTAAAGTAGATTGCTAACTTTCCTATATTTCCATTCAGACGATATTTTCAAAACACCGCAAAATTAAGTACTCTCGGGTCGATGGACGACATACTTCACTTTGACAATAGCAGTGGACGCATTTATAAGGCCTAAAGGGTGGGTTAACGCCAGTAATGTTGTAGTGTCCACAAGTCAGTTATATTTCATAATTTATGCTTATACATTTTGGTATACATCGTTGTGTTATCTTCAGTTATACACTTGTTTGAAATCATCAGAAATCAATTTTTTTGAATTGCACCATTCCACAC
>LUCH01017751.1:0-25601 GCA_013368495.1 Paragonimus heterotremus
CAGGTTCACCGTTTTCTCACTGAGACTTTCGATCCGTGTTAATTTAAGGCTGGGGAAACCTTGGGTGTGTGAACCTCGGAGTTAGCATCACGAAAGCGCCTTACCAGTCACACCACTGGCTCTCAAAACCCACCAGTCCTGCTGGTAATCAAACAGGACAGTAATCCACAGCTTTTGCGTAAAGCATCGACTCCCGAATGAGGTGACAAAAGTCACAAGCACTTCAGTGCTACCGTTTGATGGTATGTTCAATGCGTAATGAAATGTTTGCCGTGTTGATATTGCTGTGTGGCTACCGACGTTTGAAAGTAAAGCCCGCAGATTGTGAGCAAAACTCACTCACAGCGGGCGAGGAACGTTAACCCTGCGGATGTGTATCGTTCGGTTGGTTCGGTGCACCTTTCCAAGTTCGACCTTTGACAGTCGAGCTGATTTGACAACTGAAGGATGTAGAGGTTTGTGGAGATGATATTGTGGGACAGCAACACAGTGTCCGAACTTATCTTGCACCTGGAGAACTTCTGAAAACAGATTCAGAACATCAGGGGTCAAATTCATGTCAAGTCACACATGGGATGACCATCATTAGTGTTTCTTCGATGCAGCGTTGATCAAGGCGAAGTCATGCAAACGTCGAAGGAAAATTGACCATTAATTGGGAACATGATTTCACACCCCAAATGAAAATAAACGAACACTTTTTGGGTTCTCCGGGACATCATACAGTTCGCGAAGCAATTTCACTCCCAAAATGTTGCCACTATACAGATACCTTTGGTAGTGTAAGTTGGAACTGAGTGGAAATGTATATGCAGCTTTTAGACGTAAATTCAACTGAAAGGTATCGGAAAAACCAACGATGATGCAGATAGATATGAGATGAATATTAACTGTAGCTTCCAGCGTCAGTGTCAGGAGCATTGGACGGTAAGCAGATTTCGTCTAACTTACCAGAAGAATTCTGACTTCATCAGAACAGAAACAATAAACTATTGCGAATGAATGTCTGGTAAACGCGTAAGTAATAGGCAAGCGGGGTCCGTAAACACTGGGCAACCGGGGTTACACGAAGGCGGATCACCAGGCTCTGAACTGATTCACGAAGGCGAAGTACCCCAGTTGCAAACTGGTCAAGTGGGCGGAGCATGTACAGCAGCGAAATAATACGACCAGTCACAGGTTCAGGATTAACGGCTGCGTAGCTGGTTATTTCCACGGAAGTAAGTAGCTGAAAATTTTCTAGAATTTATGTTTTGAGAAAACAGCTTGACAGTGAAGCGGGATTCAAGATCATTAAAGACTGTACAAAGTCAGGATATAGTCCACCAGAAGGTATTCGACGTCCTGTTAGGTGAAGAAAATGTATCAGCAAAATACCAAGGACGAAGTGCTAAGAAGAACTGATTCCTAGTAGGAGAGATTTGATCTAACTTGCACTGATTTCCTTACGTGGTAAAATAACAGTTGCGCACCCTTCAGCGGTAATAATTGCGAGAAAAACGGGGTGGAGTATGGCAGCAGTTTATCGCGAAATAATATACACACACGATGCACTAAAAACTACCGTGATAGATTATCAAATCGGAAGTAGTGGTATGCTAACACACGGCGGAATACATCAACTCTAGGACAGATACTCCAAAAACTCACAGCGTGCGGATCGCGGACAGCGTGAGCGACCGGATGAGTCATTTCTCAACCGGATCGCGCCAGCAGACGAGGGGTGGCAGGAAGGAAAACCTCCGACAGAATGTGTTGGTCACACACACAAACTGGGCAAAAGTGCACACGACGTGTGAGCGGAAACCGGAGATGTGGTGTAGTGAAATTCTGAGTCAAAACGCTAACGCCTTCGTAGCATGGTGACCAGCGAGTTGGACGATAAAGATTGTGCTTTATTGGACGCCTTTTCACTACATTATGATCCTCCGGGATAAAAGAACTTGCTGCCGGGACAAATGCCATGGTGTAAAAGCAAATGTATCGGACGGCGAACAATTTCACGTACGGCTCAACGACAGCCGCAGAACTCAGCTCCTCCAAGCCGTCATTATCTCCGTGTTCACTGAGGTGTTACTCAGTGAACATCGAGTTCACTCCCAGTAAACATTCGCGAAAACTCACAGTGGATGGACTGAAGTAACCTGAGTTACAGACCGGAAGTGGATGAAAGTGGGTGGTGATGACGCACACTGTTGCAAACTCATTGTGATTGCTCGGAGCTTATGTTTCTTGGGTAAAACACTTCTAAACCGCATCCTATGATTTGCAATTAACCGCATTCAAACAGCATCCTCTAACCACTCCACTAACATACTCTCTTGATCCAACGAACAAGCGGTCTGTTGGTGGCCAGCTATCAAGGAACGCAACTAGGAATGGGTAATACAAGTGGTGTATTTCAGTTATCGGTCCTCTGAGACGCAAACGGACAAAAGTTTCCATCTAAGCTAATGTGCAGCAGACTCCTTCAAATACCAGTTGACCGGGCTTTTAGAATGTGGCTTAGTGTAACCGGGATATTGCCTGTCGGAAGGAAAGGAGCTAATCGAAATCCAAAAGTTCCGAAACGTACATGAGCAAATAATTAGCAGCCCAACAGTCAGTTTGTGAAACCAAGGAAAAAGGATGAAACCTCGAGGTGTAGTTTGCACGACGCAATGGAACAGTGAATTTTGGTACAAACCTAACAAAACTGCGCTGTATACCTGAAGAGCAAACTGGAAGAAATCCCGACGTAGGAGCTAACATTGAGTGTGTAGGATAGAATTAGTCATCAGGTGAATAGGGGAGGATGTACCTCAGAAAAGAAATGTATCGCATACTACCCGGTACTGGTAATGAGTAGTATGGTTTAAATGTAAAAGACTAAACAAGCATTCTGGCGATCCTCAGCATTCTGAAGATTGTAAACGAAGAAGGACAATCGGCCATGATCTATACGATGGTTTCAGTGCATTTTTGCACGTGTTGTTAATTGTGTCGGATGTTAAAGAAATCCTCAACCAGCATGACTATTGTGATCAGGTGGCTGTACTGTTTCCATGATGCGTAACCAAGAGTTCATTCGACAACGGTCCCAACATACACCCCCAAAACGACACAGCAAATAACGTTAAAACTCTCATGCTGGTCAGATCGGTTAATTGAGCACACTGTTGGAAAACATTTCTATTATAATTGTGAAGTACCAGTTGTAATTTCCGAATGCTCGATCAGTTGCTTCAACGTCTCGGAACCGAATAGATCAAGAAGGAGAAGTGATAATTGAACTTGCAATTCGTAGGTTGAGGCTTCACAGACGGCCAATTTCTGTCTCCCCCATCGAGATATATGTTCACAATGGATACCAACATATGGCAACTAGCTGTATTGCGCGACCTTCCAAAAATATTCGGTGAAACTTTTATTGAGTTTATCATTAAGAATTTACCAACACACACCATTAGTGAGTCTAATGCTCCATTTCCGCAATTATTCTTCTGATTTCTAGTCCGTTTTTATTTTACAAACTTTCCAACTTAACAGAATCAATCATCCGTGGTGTTTTAATGAACCTGATGTCATCGTGACTCTGTGTTTTTTCAATGCCTAGCAAGGACCCACCTAATTTGTTCTGCTGAAATTATCAGAGTGACTTGAAAATAATCTCTTTAATGCCTATGTCACATTTTACACTTGATAGTGCACGTCATGGTTGGGTACATCAGCGACCAAACGACTGTCAAATAATACGAAACTACACAGCGATGTAATCTGTTTCGAGTATAAGGACCGTTATATGACTATGTCATACTCGGTATTCGGGTCGTTTTAACAACTACCTGAGATAGTTGACTCACGAATAACAAGACAATATTCAGACCACACTATTCAATTTCACCAAGCAGCTTTATTAGCTCAAAGCCCTGTTTAAGCGCAGCTTTCACGGTTGTCATACTTGCATGTTAATCACTATGTTACTCCACGTTATGGTGAATTAGTGCTGGTCCTTTAAAAACCGTAGGCTTTTGCACGTTAATTAAACGGTATGACCGCAGCTTATGCATCAGTTAGGCATCACATCTTTGAAGTGACGGTTGGATTCCATATATAATGTTGACCGTGTATTATCGGGAACGCAACCACGATTTCCGTCCGATCTGATTTTATCACTAGTGTATAGTCACTTATGAATTAATAGTGGGATGCAAGAATCGTTAGGCAATTGTCAGGTTAAGTTACCAAAATCCCCCACTAACCAACAATAATCAACAAGTTAACGATTTCTGTGACTTCAACTTGGAGAGAAGTCGTAGTCGTGGGGTCATCTATTAGAGTTGACAGGAAAATTACCGTGCCTACTCTCAAGGCGACTGCGCAGTATAAGCGTTACTCACAAGCGAGTGCTACTGAACGTTTTCTTATGATAATTCGATAGTGTCTAATGTGGGGCTAATGGCGAAGTGATCAATGCGGTTGCCTCATGAAAACCTGGCCGGAGTTCTAGTCCCAGCCATGGCAAGGGTAAACACTACTGGCTAGCTCTAATAACAGCGGAACTTGAGTCCAGTGCAACTTTTCGAAAGGTGTTGACTGAGAGGGGTACTGGAACATGACAGCTGCTATTTGTTGTGGGCAAAGTTTAATTTGTAATCACCGAAATCTCTCAATACTTATCAGTAACTATAGATACCTTCGGTTATATAAGGTAAATTCGACATGTACACGCTGGCCCGTTTAACCGGAATTTACGCTTCGATAGCGTTGATTTTCCCATAGTTTTTTTTAGCATGGTAACAACTTTACCGCGACAACCTGCTGTAATTAGCTATGAATCTGCGCCACTGCTGTAATCATATCGAAGTTAAAAGGCTCGCTATTTTTATTGTTATGTGACAGTTCTACACTGTCGTCGGTATTTGGTTGACAGGAAATGATCTTTCAGTACAATATTTTTAACTTCAGGTTCAGTTCGAACAATGTTATTGATGTGATGTGCCTTTGCTCTGCCAAACGTTCTATCTCAGCTTGGATGCTACACCCGGGTCCCGGTTGTGTGGCTTCACCCAATCTACGTGCACGGAGTCAGGGAGAACACAAAGGCGGAGAAACACACTGTAATGCCTACTTCAAGTTCGACAAATGAATGAAATGCATGGAAATATATAGCAGGAATTAGTTGCCGAATATGGCCATTTACAAGATAAACCAATGTCCGATTAAGTGTCGCGATTAAATGGCCAAGTAGGCTCAATTCCATAACTGTTGAAATCTGATTGATTCATCGGGCTAGCACGACACCCACACGCACCTTCACGCCTTATCCTGGTTGGTTCAGCAGGAAAAGATTGCACACCAGTGTTTTGCTGATGAACTATTTCCTCAGCCGTCACCGATGACCTGATTAAATTATTTTGTTAATATCGTCTTCTAACAGTTATTTAAAAGCCTAACGTTAAACTACGATAAATTGATTTGCTGAAGGTACAGCACACATGTCGGCGTAAGTGATTAATTTATGCATTCTAAAGCACGACTCAAAGGTGATGGATCCGATTATCTTCGGCTTAACCTGTCTGCTGGCTGACTTAATTTGATCGCAAGCTTGCGTGGTCTTTTCTAAGCGTTTTGACATATAAGTCTTCTGGACAAACCCAATTAAGAGTAATCGTGTGACTGTGTGTGCACGACGGTGACACTAGCCAATCGTATAAGACAATTGTCTTCACTTACTCAAGTCTACACTTGAAAGAAAACGATTGATTCTCGTTTGCTCCAATATGGGGACGATTTCAGTGCAACATTCACACTGCGACTGTGGGATCAGATTGCCGGTAAGTCTTAAAAACTGTTGAAACCAACTCACGTTCATCGTTTTATTTCCGAAACTATGACCACAGGAAACGTCGTTAAAAGGCTATTTAAAAAAAAAATAGCACGTAACCCTTCAAACTGTTATGCCTTATTTGACATGGTCAGACATATTAACAATTTACAGAAATCATTCAAATAAAATATATTTTCCACTGTGTTTACATGCGCACTGTAGTTTTAGTAAAGTCTAGTGGTTTCGATAGAACGTGAAAATTAAAACATACCATTGTAAACCACTACTACAGATTTGTAATTAGACAACAATCATGATATCTGATCACAGATACTAAGGCCCGATTTTGTGATCTGATTTGTTTTCAAAGTATTACACACAAATCGCGAAGAAATTTGTTTTTGCTAATTTGCCTCTGGTGTTTGCGGGGATCTTTTTAATTATGTATGTCCTCTTACTTCCTCCATAGGGAGTAGGATGGTTGAGCATCAACGGGCTTTATCTGCAGTGTAGTTGAAAGTGCAGTCTTTGAATGTGTATACCGCGCCTGCCCTCTCTGGTGTTACAATCATCAAGAAGACAGTTGCCCTCTCGACTACATACACAGAGCAGGCTGTGAAGAAAATGAAAGAAAAATCTCCTACAGAAAGAATTGTTTCATGGGGCCGACTCCCCACAATATCTCCAACGGAATTAGTTAAATCAGTTCTGACATCATTTTCCTCACATTTCACACATTCGTTACTCGTGAGCAAGCTGTGCGTCAAATCAACTGAAAAGTCACTTGGCCTTTCTGTAGCCTTACCTGCCATTCTCAGCCTAGAGACGATACTTAGAAAAACAGTGGATTTGAAATCCGCCAACGTCAACCAAAAAGATGTGTCTCTCGATCGCTAAACACAAGAGAACGAGAAGCGTGACCAGTAGATTAAAACCAAAGTCAAGATCGTGGCACACTGTAAGCTACAACTAGAAACTAAAGCTGTAGCTTCCTCACCCGCAGTGTCCATTCAGGTTTCTGTACCTGTAGTAGAAAGGAGGATGCCGCTTCTGTGGACGACAATCCAACGACCGACTCTCCAAACACAAGCACAAATGTTGAGGACATTAGGATCGCTCGGGAGCTGTCTACCGTGTTACGCGTCCCAAAGTTTACTAAACGGTTGTGGAGAAAAACTTTCTTTCAAAGAATTTGGGGCCAACTTCCATGAGTCAGAAGGTGCTTCCTTGGCTCGCTCCATCAGGTGTTAGTACTAGTGGTCTCACAACGGTATACACATTGCTTCCTTTCAAGTCTCGCCCTCAACAGATGAAGAAGTCACATTTTTCGTCGGTGAAAAATTCCAAACCCCTCTCAAAATGTGCAAACGGACAAGATCACACAGGCCGCAATCTGCGAAACCAAGAATGTTAAGAAAGCGTTGTGTAGGATCGCTGAAGTACACACCGGCGGTGATTTCGCGTCCGCAGTCGCAAAGGGGACCGTCAGACCAACTCGGTAAAGCAAACCAAGTGCAAACCTAGCGTCCTCCCTGTTCCGCTCTTTAATCTTAGGTGTTATCTCCCAACCTCTTCTTCGCACTCTCCTTTCCTCTTAGAGGCAAATGAGAAAGTGGCCTTTAAATGTACGTATACGTCTTTGCTTTTACGGAGACCTGGTATACAGGTGACGTTAGAGACAGTAAACTGAGTATCACAACATACACAGCTTGCCAAGCTAATTGTGCTCGAAGGAGATTGCAGGGCCTCGTCATCTTCCTTAGGCAGACTCTCTCAATAACCGCAGCTATCGGGGAATTTCAGTACTGCGATGAATGTGACACTGTGGGGCTTCAATTAACACTACGTGGCCAAGACTCACTCTTAGTAGGGACTTCTCAACGTTCACCCTTATCCAGCACTTCCGATGAGCATGTTTTTTTTGTAAGCCTATTAAACTTCTTAGGATCATACCACTTTTCTCATCTACTTCTTATGGGTGACTTCAGCGCATCTAAGATAAACTGAGTATTAGTGTTTCCACAGGATTGTGGAAGCGGATTCTCGACTTCATTATCTATTTTGATTACGACGGTGAACGTGGACATATCAAAAGGAGTTTGCATCACTAAAACAGCGTTTGTTGAAACGTACAGAAAAGGCTTATCCAGCAGCTTCTTTGTGTTCTACTGCGAAAAATCAGCAGGCGAAGCAAGGATAGACTAACTTGTCAGTTCCAACCACTTGTCCTATCTCGGTTCATCTGCGCTTATATTGTTGGGGATATCGGACACAACGAGAAGATTAGTCAAGCTCATCGCTGAACATTGCCGCAAATCCATTAACACTGTTACTGTCACATTCGTCAACAGTGTGCTTTTGGAGCACCTAACAGGGAGTGAGTACACGATGGACCTTAAACAGTCGGTCTCAGTTATTTTTAAAATACCAAAGATGTTTTTTAAAAAGCCTCAATGAAGCACACTTTTTTCTCCATCACAAATAATCAGCATTCACTGTCTAGGACCAGATTTTTGTAAACAAAAATTATAAAAACTACGGTTACTGTGGTCATAGTTACAGTGAGGGACCCGATCTGTGTATGGTTCTTATTCCATATATTAAACTTTTATTTACTCTACTAGTCTCTTTGTGAAACTTACTACCGACCAATCTGTCAGTTGATTTATGTCTTGACCGCTGTGTCTTCTCATGCAATTATCTGTCCTTTTTCCTGCTTGCTTGACTGTCTGACTAATTTACTAAATTACTGTTTTCAGTAGTTTACTCATTTTGAACAAAGCAGTGAGAAGACGTAAATCATGTGATGTCCTCCGGAGTAACATTTTGTACATTCTGATCACACATGGACATGTAACTAATTTTAAACATTAAGATAAGGTTCCATAGGACGGAAGACATGTCTGAAGGGATCAGACAGGCAGACACGAAAATTAAGAACATATGGGCATGCTGACTAACAGGGCAGCCGCAATGTCAATACGGATTGTTTTTGAACACACGGGTGAGATTTTGACGTTTGATAACCAAAGCGTCAGCAAACTGGAGTATGCGTTTCCGGTGTCATCGAAAAATTACAGAGAATACGTCACAAACCTTGAATCGGTGTTCTGTTTGAATCGACTGTTTTGTTATTGATGACGCTTGGTGTCGTCCGCTGGCCTCTGGGCACGCGCCTGGTGATTCTAGTTGTGTTTTCAGCCAGCTGAGAACACGCTCCTTGATACGAGAAGTTAGCTGCCGATGGTGATCACGCAACAAGATGGTCACAAAATACGAATTCATTGACTATTCTACTGAGTAGAATGAGGAGGTGTTACCTGCCTGACTGCGGTCCCAGTAATCACTCAAACCGCTGGTTGGAAACGTTATCCGTAATAGCGGAGTGCCGCAGTCAATGGCGTATCTGCATCCACACCATTTCTAGTAGTTCTGTTATGTCCTTTTCATTGTTTATTTTCTAACCTCTTTCAAAAGCGCGTTTTTCTAGTGTATTCCGCGTCACTGATGGGATCAGGGACAACTCGATCCATATTACCTCCTTGTCAGGCTCAAGAATGTTGTGCTGGTTGATGATGATGATAATTATGAAGTTGATGATTGTTTAATCGACCTGCTTCAAGGATATACGATCAAAACAACCAATAATGCTACCAAGTTGTATTGTAAAGTTACACAGAAACTTAGCTCGTCGGATTCAAATGGCCAGATTACTTTTGCAATTTGCTCCTTTCTTCGTCCAGTCCGAAAAGCACCATCGACAAACAGTTCGTGCGTGCGCCCCAGTTTGACCAGACTAGGGAGAACAGTTTGCACTATTCTAGCAGTGAACACCCCATCCAAAAGGCATAAAATTGAGATCTCTATGGCTGGGTCGTCCAGATATTCATAGTTTTTTCTGGGAAAATCAAAAAGAAAACAATAACCATCACCAGCGTTTACACACTACAGTGGATAACAGACGCATCGATGCACTGCCTGTTGATTGCAGTTCGACAAGAATGAAAAGCTATTGCAAAACTTTTATCATTCACTGACTACAGCGTAATGACTCATCGTTTACAATCCTGGCGTTCACTCAGAACCCACAAACCTTGGAGTAATGTACAACCCTACCGGTCAGCCTTAGTCAACCGGTTCAATACCCCTTAGAAACAACTGGCAGTCAGTGTTTGCTTGACTTAAGACAAGCAATTGTGTCTTACTGCTAGCAGTACCTCCACGATTTAGATTGAACTACAAATTTTCGTTTAAAAGTTGTCTTTTCGAGATGGTAGAACGTTTACAACTAGTAAGAGTGTGTGCAATGACTTCATGTTGTAGCTAGCCTCGTGAGTCTGATCGAGACTGTGTTGCCATATAGGTGACACTAATGTTCACTCAACATTTCCATTCAAACCCAGTCTTACTGTCCATGGTACTCCTCAGTATTGCATATTTTGTATTTAATTTCAAATAACCCACTCACGAGGATACACCACACGCACAAGCTGCGGGCATTATAATCACTATTATGGTCAAAGCCGTCATTTTAGCGTTTTTCGTTCAGTAAGTCATTACTGATGAGTAGTAGGGGATTTTAGCTTGCACATAGATTGAACATCTCCCACAATTGATCGCAGCTGTCGCATTCCCAGACTTTCCAGTCAGCCCCTTTCGAAAAGAAGCACTAGACTCACAAGCGAAAGTGGTTGAGTGTTCATATATGATAATTTGGTCGTGCCTAATGTGAGATCAGTGGCGCAGTGATCAACACGGTTGCCCCATGAAAGCGTGACCGGTGTTCTGGTCTCGGTTGTGGCAAGGATGTGCACTACTGACGAGCTCTGACAAGAGTGAAACTAGAGTCTAGTGCTCCTGCTGTTCAAAAGGTGCCGACTAGAAAGTCTTCGGGAATGCAACAGGTGCGATCAATTGTGGGTGATGTTCAGTATGTAAATAAGTCATTCAACTTAGAAGCTTGTGACTCAAGGAGCACTTTGTACTGGATAACTTATTATATCAATAACTCTTTGAACTCTTGCCTTGAATCTTCCATACTCCACTATACGATACTACTTTCGCGTGTTATCCAAGCAGCAACCCCAGTACGAAAGTATGTCAAGAAGATGACATTTCAACAACAAATTGTCCCTTGCGAGTGTTCAACTGCTCAAGAACACACCAAGCTTAGGTAAGTGACACAGAAGTGCTACTGAGACTTGCGTCACAATAACAGAATAACGTAATCATTATAACCATAATTCACAACAAACAGTTTAGAACGTGCAAATTATATAAGTCAGTTCGCAACAGAGTGAACAGTAGTCTGAAACATATCACGACTACATCAAAGCTAGACGCATTCGAATTCCAAATCTTAAGTAGCCGCTCAATTATTAAGGTAACTTACTTCTCAACATAAATGTTTCATCACAAACGATGTAGATACTCCGACGACATCGGCCTCAGTCCACTCCGATAGTCATCCGCTCTTCTGAAAAAAAAGTTGAACTCGAGGTGACAAAATCGCCCAAAAATTGGGGACTATAAGACAAAATTCGAAGTCAGTAAAATCTCACGAAATCTCCAACTGAAATGCCGACCCAAAAGGGTCACTCAAATGCAAGCCTCATAACCGAGCCTGGTTAGTGAACGGCCCGAACATGCTGCCGTAGCCACAGCCGTGCTAGCTGGCACAGAGATGAACGCGCATTTCCGGCATGATCACTCAGCCTCAACGTTCAAATGTTTTGGTCACCACGGCTCACAGTCAACAGCACATGGCTGTTGACAAACGTCTCAACGTTTGCAATAAAACGTATGACCGGGAACCAACATGTAACAATGGGTGCAAATGGACAAAGTAAAAATACGATGTTTCCATGGCCACATATGCTACCACAACAATTTTATCAGCTGAGACAGATTTACAAATCGATACAAGAATGACTGAAAACTGACAAAATTCCCACAGCAATTGAGACGTGTCATGTTGTGTTTTCCAGGTTCATCACATCATTTGTGGATGTTGGTATGACGTTTTATAGTCGTGTTGTCAAAACACCAAACGATGTAAGGAATTTCTCAGTGTTGTGGTCATATTGTTGAGCTGTATCTATTTCATATCACTGTGTTTTTTTGCACTAAATTATCCATAATTCGTTGCCACGGTGGGGGCAACATGCAGCATTACTGAGACCACCGGCATACAAGCTCACCCGTCACAAACACGACAGTGGGAACTCACCAATTTCGAGTGAGGACATGCAGTAACGACAAGCCTAAAGATCTGGTCTAGCACTTTCTATGAAGATGTGCCATCTGGAAATGGTAACGTGGATGCGAAGCTATGAACCATAAAAATTTGGTTGCTGGTCAGTTGTTAAACAAAGAAAATCCTTAACCACTTATCTTCGGAAAGTACAGACGGCATATGAAAGTATTGTTGAAAACCGTTTCGACCTTTCAAGTTAAAACATGTGAAAGTCCGACCTAAAATTAACCATCCCTAGTGTTTACCCGCGCACATTTTACCTCCTCCAGCTTTGCACTTATTTCACCCTTGACTCAGATACTTTTGTTTTACTGTGTCAGTTTGATAGTTGTGTGAGGGACCGTTTGCTTATTATTGTACTTTGTATGAGTAGTGCTTGCGTCAAGTTTTTGAAGCCATAGGGTATTGTACACATTTTCATATTTCGCTTTATTTTTATGTACGGTCTGCAACATATTTCCTTGTACAGAATGAACACCACTTGTCTGAGTTGATTCTACTTAGCAATGCACTTTTGGTGCGCGAGTCTGGTCTCCTTGGTGCTCCTGTTCCACATAGACCTGGATTGCCCATAGTGAGCTATTCAGTGACTGCATTTTGAACTGACTACTGACGTTTATACCTCTGTATTGGGTTAGTCTCCTACAGACCTCTTGACTAATAAGAAGAACTCTGTTGGGTAGGAATGTCATATTATATGATTGTAGTTGATAATTAACCTGTTCGGCACCAAATTATAATACATTTCCTGCAAAAGATCTGTCGATCGAAACTGTGGAAGTTGTATACTAATTCACTTTGATAATTTGTACAATAGTACCGTGGCACTGTGGTCCAACCTTTTATTGGCTGTTTGGGATTGGTGATTTATCGCTACGAATTGTTCAACGTTCTCCTGGAAGACTTTGCGAAAATCAAACTGGGGCTTCAAGTGGCAAATTAGTTTTTGAGAGATTGAGTGATTTTGTTCATGCCTGTCAGAGATAACCTACGAAATACCTACTGAAATCTAACGTAAACTACCATTTAAAAAAGGCCTGCTTGGGCACCAGCACGTTTTATGAAAATATTACTTCCGTATGATGTATGCCGTTCCCAATGAGTGTCCTGGCGTTAGTAGGACGTGTGGAAACTATAGAATAATTCTCAAAGTCAGGAAAACAGGAAGCTAGGTTGGAAATTAGCAGAACGCATAATCTAAGCTTAACTGCATTTATTTTTGTACAAGGTTAACATCGGTAGATACAGTAACATACAACCGTCTACTATTTCCATTCAGGAGAAGGACGTTGGTGAACACATCAACGAACATCCTGCCATGCCAAATTTAACGAAAACCGAAAAACGTAGATGAGTTTGAACAGTGAAAACAAATGACCAGACTTAGAACGTGGTACTGCTGTCTCATGCTCTGTTTCGCCAGTAAGATCACAAACTATAGCAATTTGGTACACATGAAACAGAATTTGGATTGTAACTGGAAAAATTAAACCATAGAACAGGCCCATCGTCCACTGGTCATGATCATAGCTAGCAGAAGTGTGAACGCATTTTTTTCTCGAATATTTCGTTGCACACATGATTGATTGCATATCTTAGAAAATATGATACCTCTGTGTGCATTGACATTACTGATCTACAACAATTTGAATCGGATTGTTTACAAGTTCTTCAGCGATCACAGTTGGATGTGTTTGAAAACAGCTGTTCACGATAACGTTAGAACCTTTCAATCATTTGAGGGTCCATTTTAATCAGCAGGTTGTGTCAGTGTTTCATCCAAACTAATCAATATGATAGCAAAACATTTGTCTGTCTAGACAAATGTCAGCCAGCATTACTGATTTAAATGGGATATCTGTATGCTCCCGAAAATCTTCATATTGCAGTTGCCTTTCATTTTACAGATAACGCCAAACCAAATATTTAGTATAACAGTTCCTTTACCACATGTTTAAATCAGTTCTTAATGAACTTGAAAGCAGTTAAATTCATTTACCTGAATCGCGCTTGATTTAATAAAAACCGTTAGCCGCACAAGCCCTGACATGCCCATCCAAGCACACGTTTGGGTTAAGGGCGTAACACGCACTCACGATCATCACGTGCTGTGCACACACAAATTTGGTCTTTCTATCAGCAGTGCTTTGAACCGTACATCGCGTCAAAAAATCTCAGCTGTTTACCCTACCCCAAGTCGGTGTAGTGGACTGGTAGTCTAACTGGGAGAAACCTTGGGGTTGTAAGCATGTTGCTGATTTCCCTGCTGCCAATCATGGTATGAATCCAGCAGAACAGAAATTAAGGAACGTTAGCCCCTCAGAGGAACCAGGAACTTCAGCGTCAGATGTGTTTGAAAGAGACTTGTGGTGTGAACAATCCGACTGAAGTTGCGTCAAATTTAAACAGTCGAATGGAATTTATCACGGTAAAGAAACGGGCTAACATTGGTGGCTTAAAATGCAGTGCTGTTAATGTCCGGTGACTGCTATAAACTAAAATGTCGTTTTCCAAGGAAAATGATAATCCTTTCCTAACAAATTAAGATTACGTGGTACCAGTAATAAGTATACTGTCCCGAGCTCTCTTGATGCGTTAACCAGCTATACGACATAGTGTCACAGAAAAGTAACAAACTTGTCAGTGGATTTCATTCCACTTCCTCAGGTGAGAAGGTTAAGCGCTTTACGGCACTAGACAAATGAAAATCACTTCCACTCACCACAATTTTAGATCATTTTTAAAGGGAGTCACATAGATTAGAGATGTCCGGATAGCGCCTTCACTGGTCACGCTGATTGCTCCCATAGCAGAATGAGGTCAGCAAATAACGGACGTAATTCGCAGCACCTGGGACAATAAAGAACTTTCACTTGTAGACATTACGAGTTGGCCAATATCATACATTCAGTTCGATAAATTACTCAATAGGAGCCACATAAATGTGTAGCATCGTCCCACATTCAGCTTTTAATTACAATATTAGATCCGTTTTGTTAACTCCAAAACTGGTAAGGTACAATGACTAGTTGTTTTTGATAATTCGAAGTGATATTAATATTTCTGTAATGAAAGATGTCTGTAGACTATAGAATTACCATAGCCGTCTCACTACTACACAGGACATGTGTGCAAACTTTAGAGTGAATTGTTAGTCCTGTTTCTTTACTCTAGAACAACTGAACCCACAATTTTAAGAGACAGTACAGTATACACGGACCAGTGGCCTGTGACCTCTGGGCGGTGCGCCCCAATGATTCCAGATAATACTGATTAGGTCATATTAATCTGGTTGTAAGTTAATCTATCAACTTGAACACCAACCACGCATTGCTGATACTCCTCTCCACGTACTACGACGGATGATCTTAATTTGGTAACAATTTCCATATGGGATCAAAAGGTTGTCCTGATGAAAAGAAAGATGGGAATTCAGGAAACAACCGAAATTATCAAGCACTTAAAAAGCTGACTAATATGTTAGAAGACGAGGATACACGGGATATCACAGGTTTGAGTGATGCACTGATGATATTTTTCAGAAACAATAATCTATGTGTTCAAGAGGGGCTAATATTTTCAAGGCAGAACAATAATTAATCCAAAGGCTTTGCAACGAGAGTTATTCAACATGGCGCACGCGGTGGTGAACAGTCTTGTTCAGGAAGCAATGGAACTCTGTCGTTGGCCGGGAATTGCAGGCAACATAAAGGACGGTACAGCAGAATGTACATTTGAATACTCCAAACAATTAAAGAAGACGACTAAACGTAGAACCCTTCTGGAAGGAGTGTGGTGATCAATCGTAGCTGATGGCTTTGTGCCCGGTGGCCAGAGTCTCTTTATTGTCTAGTCGAATTCACGGCCCGAATGACTGAAATAAGGAGTGAATCAATAAAACAGTTTCGATATATCACCTTATGGACTTTACGAAATCAACCTTTTGGAAACATCACAATTAATACTCTCATTACGTGCCATGGCATACCACAAATATTGTAGGAGGTCCTGCTGAAAATCAATTGATTCGCATGGGCTTCAAGATATTTTCATGTAAATGAGAGTTCGAGCATAGAACAGATAACCAGAAACATAGTCAGTGAAAAAAACCGAGGTCGGGTTGTAGTTAAAACTGATATTGGAACACCGCTACAAGATGCTGAACAGCTGGAAGACAGTCCACAAATGATGCGTACAGACTGAAGAAACACAACCAGTTAGGCAAGTAACTCTAGTACAATACACACAATGTTTGAAAAAAGGTGTCCGAAACCGCCGGTTGCAACGAAATATATTTTCCGACATACAGGATAAACCTGTAGTTCAAAAACGCGACAACTAAGCAGGCAGGAACGACAGATGTACCACAGTTCGAATACTGAATAATCACTCTCCATAATACAAAATATAGCAGTTGTGTGACACATGTAGTACAGTACATGTATGTATAAAGATATAGGTATACAACATGTTTTAGAAAGTTCTACATCGAACGACAATGATTCAAACCATAGTAACCATCCTGCTCTACACTAAAGTGTGTTCAGCTGTATGCGAACACATTCTGTTTTGACGTACACTAATTTTTACCATAAACTTTTTCAGGGTATCAGAAGACAAAACCAAATTTATATGCTCCGGATAGTTATTCACATACTGTTTCAGTAGACACCTCATTAGATTATGAAATCAGTCGCTCTTATCTGGAGTTCCCTTGTAACTTGTGAAAAACTGATTCATCTTTCGGATGTTTGTATTACGGTATTATTGATGATGTAAGCGTTTTAAAACAAGTTTCATATGCTAAAAATGCTCATTCTGGTAACAATCGAATATTTTTGAAGTGAAATGTGCCACTGCTCACAGAAACATTTGTTTGTCTGTTAAACAAGATAACATTTCGAATACGTTTCCATATTAGATGACCACAAGCCCGTCATTTATTCTACTGTTTTTATGACTAATAGCAAATGACCTTGAGATGGTTTTGAATTATAATATTGACTTTCGTACCTACATGATTCATGGAATGAAGCACTCAACGTAACCGGTTAGACACCCCTGAAATAAGATGTAATTTAAAACTTTTTGGAAAAAAACCTAGCTCGTACAACGACTTAAATAATTTTCGTAAACCTGAGCTCTAAATCAACATCGATATACTACAATGAAAACGTGAATGTGCCGTATCACTGAAGAAGTGAGAATTAATGAATTTATAGAAGAAACAAGCACATTCTATTTGTTAAGTAGCCGGATTCATAAAGCAAACAACGGAGTATTTTATTTCACTTTCACAAACGAATATGCGAAATGTATCGTTAACTTAAAAAGGCACATGTAAATATAAGGATTGATAACAAAGTACACAAAATCCCTTTCAGCTTTTTTGCTACATTTGATAACGGGATATGTGTAAATTACGCGAAAAGAGGTGAACTGGAATTTCAGGGTTCCATAATACCTAGTAAAAAGTCCTGATGTTGCAGAGATCACTTACACAGTGTTTCCTATCAGATCAACAACTGAAGACCTGTACCACTTGCACCTTGTGTCAATCTATGTAATACTGCATATAAAAAAACGATAGAATTTGTTTGGTTAAGCTGTACAATCAACGCTCAGCTGACTACCCTAGGTTCGCATAAAAATAGGGAAGGTCAATGATGAAATTCTGGTGATTTTATGCTCACATGACCCAGGCTCATTAACTGCTACTGCAAGATTACGTAAAATTCAATGGTAACTGATGTGTACGTGGTATAAGAATTTAATCGTTCAGAGTTGCAAAGTTTTCTATGAAAAGCTTTAGCGATAGTAAAACCGGAACTGCATTCTGTTGTAAAGGACTACATGAACTGTCTAAAACGATCATTTCTGTCAGTAAGCACAATGATATTGTAAAAAGTGGACCTTGTTTTTGGAGGCCGTAACAATCACCAAATGGGCAGACAGCCTTGTCGATCGCACATGCGTTGACCTTGGTTGTAACTGACTTGACATACGGTCAAGTGCATCGTGCACACGATGTTAACATTCGGACATACACTGATGTAATACTCAGGCGGTCTTTGTTCTGCCTGTTCTATGAGCGGGTTAGGAATACATCATTTACAATCACTTAACGGTTAGCATGTGTATTTTTGTAGGGGCTTCTTCACTTCATTCACCCCATCTTTCAACTGGTACAATTCAGGGTTGTACGAGTGTAACCAACTTTTGTGATGTCATTATCCACTCACCACAACCACTGATCGCGTTTTCGTGTCCTGAAGAGATGGTTGGCAAACTCACCAGCAAATTTCTAACAAAGTGGTAGCTGGTAAATTAAGAACTAATTAGAAAGCCAAAAGTGATGGTTGTCTTGTTCCCCAGTACGGTGGATAAAGTGGAAATGCTTCTGTACTTGAAAAGCCTAATTAATTCAAACACAGCTGACTTTTGATTAAATTTTGTTTTGTTCACTTTAACTGGACAAGGTCTGATTAGGATAGTTGTGAACAGTGATGGTGTTGTTCATGGCTCGGGTTGATGGTTTTGGTATTGGTATGTTCACTGAGTTTGGTATTTAGGTCGCAAACGTTTCATCATCAAGCCAGGTGATATCATCAGTGCGTAATTGTTAATCGTTTGGTTTTTGAGCGTGGAAATTGGTGAAGTTCGATGGATGCTTGCCCCTGTATAGTAGAGTGAACTGACCTTCCGACGTGAAACCTGGTTGGTTGGTTGCTTGATGAAACGTTCGCAATCTAAATGCCAAGCCCGGCAAACATACCAATACCAAAACATCATTCACAGAATCCAATGCAATTACTGTAGACAGCATTATGTCGGCCAAACCGGACGGAAAGTATCAACACAAATACATTAACACACACCTTCAACATGAATACCGCAGAAGTCCTTACACAATCAAACACCAGACATGTAAGAGAGTTTCTCGAAGCTTGGTATTCATCAGCCGGATCAATAAACAAACACATCGAGCTGGGCAAAATCTATGAACCAATGAGAACCAGGGATTTGAAGAGATGCAGACGCTGTCAAGTCCAAATGGCGGTAACCCCAAACGGAGCAACTTGAACAGATCAGACCGAAGTCAAAACGGAACAATGAATAACCAATCGGATAGAATTTCAAAACGAAAAAAGACTCACTGGATCAGTTTACAGGGACCAACCAATCAGATTCGAGGTCAAAGATCGACAGCAACAGGGAACACCCAATGGGACTCCAGAAAGAAGATTCAAGAACTATAGGAGACGGCCAATCAGACATCGGATCAAAGTTCAAATGCAACAAGGGTCAGCCAACGGTAGATCAGGTCAAGGAGCAAAAACAACAGAGAGCGACCAACCAGAACTCAGGTCAGAAGGTGAATTCACTCTACTATGTAAGAGCAGGCGTCTGTCGAACTTCACCATTCTCCACGCTCAAAAACTACACGCTAAAACGATTACGCACTGATGATGTCACCTCGCTTGGTGATGAAACGTTTGCGACCTAAATGCCAAGCTCGGCGAACATACCAATACTAAAAGCTCTGACTCATTTTGGTGGAATGACTGTTTACAGTTTTTGTCAACATTGTTTCGCGTATAAGGCAGAAGTTATACTGCTTGATTTGTTTTCGGTGTGTCGTAGCCGAACCGAATAAGTCTGCTTCGAACGTACATCTAGAAACCTGTGTGACAGATAGTGGGATCATTATTTCAGCTGAGTAGGAAGTGTCGGACATAAAACGCAGTAAACATCACATACACTCCTAGTGGACTTGACAATGAACAAACTTAGGTCCCGAATGACTAAGCATTGTTGTTTTGACAAGCTAGTCCACTATGAAGGAGAAGACAATTCCCGAAAGAGACTGTATGAAATCGGCTACACTCACATCTGGCGTTTCGTGATAAATCGGAACGATATCTCATTCGCGTGGACGACCGAGAACAGAAGGCGGGACAAGAGGTATGCACGTGTTTGCCCAGTAACTAAGCTTGAAAGTTTATTTACAACATCCAGAGTGCACTCACTCACAATTGCACTCATTGACAGCACAAAGGGCAGGGTGGATGTTCTTCACCTCCATACAGCTCATTCATGTTAAACTGACTCTGCTGAACAGCATACGTGGTTGGGTTGAGTCAACATCGACTAATCAACATGGACCAGACATGAAAGAGCACATCTTTCGTCTTCAACATGCCTCTCTTTTACGTTCGTACACTGAATTTTCAGCATCGATGATTTGGGTGGTCTTTTCCGAAATCCATTCAAAGTTGTATCGGTCAAATTTCACACAAACCTTCAGCGTCTGTCATACTTTGCCTGGAGAGTATCATGCACATCTGAACAGTAAACGAACAGTGCGATCATTGTGAATTTGCCAAGAAAAGAAAAGTTTTATCTCAAGAGAACTTTGACTCCGGCAAAGAGCTTCATGAATGAGTCATAACTGTGTTATGTTTGGACATCTGGTCATTCTGGAGGAGCACTAAAGAGAGTAAATGTTGTTGCAGTTAGTGCTTACAATTTTTATTATTATGACTGTGATCTGAAAAGCCAGTTCAATCTTTACAGCTGACCGGGTAACAACTGTTATGAGAATTGAATCGCTATCGTCCTTCATCGTGGGACTACCCATACCACCATTGAATAACCTATCCATGTGTCTCAACCCGTATGGCTTTCCACCTAACTTCTTGTGAAATTATGACTCATTAGTTTGCTTTCCACGTTTTAATCGACTGTCAACGCTTGAGTTTCGACAATCAGCATAAGACACTTAATAGAACTGTACTGATTAGAGTGTAATGGTGACTGGATAACTGATTTGTATTCATCAAAAATGGTAATTGACTGGCGTCGAAAGTTAAACAACAATAGTAGATTGCACTATGGACTTTGAGTAAATGGGTAGTCAGGCGGTGTAGACTGGAAAGCGCCAATGGGGGCACTGTCCCAGTCAACTACTGTTTACTACACCACGTTACCCATCGTCGTCGAAGTAATTTAGACCATAGAATACGCCGAGGAACGTCAGAAGTTTCTACCGGTCTACATTTCATACAGTCCATTGATAACAGCACAATTATTTATTGAGTGCCTGGGTTTCAACAAAAAACATGGATTGAGATACTGGTGGTGATGAACTGGGCTAGATGTTCAACGGGAGAGTTAACAAGTCGAGGTTACATATGCTATGTTACTGTCAAAAATAAAATTTGCTCAAAGGTCCTTGTTAAAGATTGATATTTTGGTAGTTTGAGTTCCCAAAGTTTTTGATTGGAGGAAGTTCAGTCGATCAGTGTTCGAGCACAAGGTGTTACAGATGGAATTGTGGTCAAACTGGCGCCAACCAATCAAAGACGGTGGTCAGCTGCTGTTGATTGCGTATCTGTTTGAGGGCAACGGAGTTGCTGGATAAAAGGTGGTACGAATGACACAGCATCAAACTAGCCAATCAAAGCGCCTGTTGCATAATAGCCACCGTAAATACTGCTGCTGCTGTTTTTCCAGTGAATTGAAACTGCCTAGTGCCGATCAGATTTTTGTTCTGAATTCCTCTCGACTGGATAACTCAGTATGCGACATCTTCGTCCCAAGTTGTGTATTTTGAAGAGACAACTGACTAAATGGATGTTGGAGTGTGATACATAAATCCTCGCAACATTCGTCAGAAGTCATGCACAAAAGACTTAGCTACCCAACAAAAAATTAAAAATGATGCGCTCAAACTTCCAGAAAGAAACCATACAAGTGTTGGCTGCAATGCGTCTTTATAAACGTGGACATGCTTGTTTGGGCTCGGGATACAGTATAAACATCTCAGACATGAGCGGAGGTCACAATCTGACTCAGGTTTGGGGAGGACCGGGCAGAAACTTTGATCTGCCCAAAGCGTTACCTGAGCACATCCGGTATCCAGATAACTGTAAGAAGACTGCACGGACTTGTAAAAACACAAGAAACGTTGAACCGTGTTGTAGCGAAAAGGCGTCTAATAAAGCACAATCTTTATTGTCCAACTCGCTGGTTGCCATGCTAAGCGCGCGCTCGTGTTTATGAGTCAGAATTCCGGGCCACAGCAACCCCGGTTTCCACTCTCACGTCGTATGAACCTCTGCTCGGTTTGTGTGTGTGACCGACATACTCTATCGGGGGTTTTCCGCCTGCCATTCCTCATCCGTTGGTCCATTCTCGTTGAACAAGGGCTCACCTGGTCGCTCGCGTTGTCCACAATCTATCCGTTGAGGACTTTGACCGTATTCTAGAGCAGTATCGAGATATTCCCCCGAGTGTTGGGATAATCGTGCCTCCGAGCTGGTCGTCCATCTCACTTTGCCTGCCGTGTCTCGCTCGTTGGTCCGATCCAGTTGAGCGATGACTCATCCGATAACTCATGCTGTCCCCGCTCCGACTGCTGTGGACTTTTGAACGTATCTTCTCTAAAGCTGAGGTATTCGGCCGAGTGTTGGAATACTCGCACCTGCAGCCTGATAATCCACCACAATATCGCACCTAGTCAAAATTAAATTGGTGTTGACTAGTTGGGAATTATTTGGGCTGATGAATGGATGTATCTATTGCTGGAACAAGGTCGTGATCGATGTATTTGGGAAGTAGAGCATGAGTCATTTGGAATCGAATTCATGGTAATTAAGATAAGATTCAACGGTGAGGATCTGCACACCTGGGGAGCAGTTCAGCGGAATCTTTATCGTTGACAATAGCACGTTGGAAGTTGCCAAACAACCGTTAAAAAATGAATGTACAGTCCACAACTGTAAGTTAAAAACTGATGAGAAACAGAATATAATACAAAATAACAGTATACTTATTAACTCAAACAAACCCCAGTAAGGTACCTTGTACTCTGCCGACAACCAACCGATTTGCAGTCTAAAAGGATGAATCAAATTTTCAAGAACGAACTGGTTGTTTCCATTGACAATTATGATGGTCTAGCAAAATCTGACGATTTATGAAACACTTGTATTGCTTGTTAATCCAAGGAAATAACCACCCAACACTGGCAGATCGCCTGTTCTAGGTGCTCCCTAGGAGAACGGCAACTCTGACCAGTATTGTCCTGATTTCAACTTGAGAGAAACGTTTTTGACCATTTCGGACGACAGATGGCTCAGATTGGGTCGACTACATAAAACAGGGATGCACTGCTGGCGATGATAGTGGAAGTGGTCAGAAGTAACGGTGACCTTGAAGAACGAGTGAAACAACCCTTCACAATACCTGACCTCTTAATAACATTCGCAGTGGGATCAGCGAAACCTGCCCCAACGATACGCTTACCAGTAATAGAATGAAAAGTTATCAAACACTCTTCTGAGGACCTAACGTGCAAATTCATTGGAACGTTTTTTGACAAACACTGCACATGAAGTGGTTTGTATGTAAAGTTGGTTCATTATGAAAATCCAAAGTTCAGACAGCAGTCCGACAACTGCTAGATATCGACGAAAATTACTACGACAGACAATACGTTATAACGTGCTTTGGATGAATAACACGTGAACAATCGATTGGGTTTATTTGAAGCTTCAGTATTGCAAACGTTAATGTGTTAACTGGACTACCTTCTTAAAGCTGGATTTTCTGAAAATGTGTACACTGCGGTCAAGCTTCCAGGAAGCAACCACAGTAAGAGTGTATACTTTTATTAAACGATTGGATCCACGACTGTTCATATTTCCGAATTATTGCAAAAATTATATCGTGAGTTTGTAAGCACACTTTTTCATCGTGAGATAATTTTCATTGGTTTTCACTTGAACTCCCTGAATGTTGAATATTAAAATGTTATCAACACAGTCTTCATTGTATAGTCTCAGTTTTTAGAAGATAACTTTAACAGAAGGATTGTTAACCTTGGGGAATCTGTACAAAGTTTGGTCAGAGTTATCTAACTGATGCCATCTCTAAATTTTATAAAGCAATACAAGCTATCCGACACAAGCCAAACATCAGTGGTCCCCGATCCACTAGTGTCTTCTCACAAAATGTGATATCACCAACACTTGGTGAGACATGTCGAGGCTGTATTTCTAAACGTTTCGAATGCATTAATCAACTGAAGAATCTGGTTAGTGTGACCATCAAGCCCTATTGCAGCATTTCAAACATGAATCTAGAGATAATTCGTATGAGAGGTGTACATACAAAAAGGTTGAAACGTAGAGTATCACAACTTGCTCATAACGTTGTGTTATTCTCAATCCATTTATCAATCCCGAGATTATACTATTTATTATTTTGAGGCAACCACAAATTTTCTATTCGGATGTGATACGAATTTCATATTGTGCAACAATGGCACCAAGAGAAGTTTTAGTGACTGATCTGTTCACCAGCTTGAACAGCAACTTTGGAATGGACAGTTATGAAAAACCTGGACTTCGGCTATACTCGATTTAACGACCGAAGTAGCTGAAGCGACAAAATTTCGTAGTTTAGACGGTAACACACTTGCCGCATCACATCATGTTGTTTGTCGATATTACCAGTTCAACCGGGGTTTAGCTTCATGGTTGTGTGACAGCTAAGCGTAAGTGTGAACCGCTGACGCATTGCTGTCCTTGATGATGATGATGATGACTGCTTCATTGTACCTGTTTCATCCGAGGTCTAGTCGACTTGCAACACCAATGATACTGGAACACGTATTGACTGATTCGCCTACTGGCTTCCTACTGCACACTTTGAAGCGAACAACGATACTTAGCGACAGAACTCATTATTGTTTATTGATCACACAAAATAATATAATTTCTGTTTCTTGTGGCCACGTGAATACACACATCAAAACTGTGAACAAAATGTTTGCAATCTCAATAGATATGAGAACGATGCGCAATTTTTTCGTATGTACAAATCGTACGATTTGAAGTATGCATCCACTTTAGCTCAGTGAAATTGGCCATGAGTACAAATGATGAAACGCTGAGGGTCTTCAATTGCCTACTACAAAAGGGGTTGAAAATATTTTATGGTCACACGCTCAGTGAAAAAGTTATTCACTTATGCTGTATCCAAGCCACGCGCTGAACAGCTCCAAATCAAAACGTGTGAGTTTACGGTTTCAACTTGCGATAACGACCACAGTTACAGTGACTCTGGCATTCTCTAAATCCTGGCGAGGTGCACTAAAATATGCGTTGCTAAGTGAACACCTTTGTGCAAAAAAATAAATAAGTGAACCAAGACAAACAAAAACTCAACAATTCCTCGAACTTGATTCATTCTTATGACTGGGAGCCTTTTGAACTGGCGGTGCTCTTAGTTGATGTATCCAGCAGGTATGAAATACGAAGTCTGCGCAAGCTTACATATCTAGTGCACTTTCATCAGGGTTACAGTTTATTCACATAATACGTCTAGAAGGGATATCCGTAGGAGGCCGAAACGTAGTCTAAAGGCTGATCGTGAGGCTTAACTAGTGAAAAAAGCCAACGAAATGGAAACCGCTTTTGTATCACGGAACACCGGCAAACCCTTTAAGCTGATCCATGCCACTGGTCC
>LUCH01017752.1:0-25502 GCA_013368495.1 Paragonimus heterotremus
CTTCGGTCACTGTGACAGGCTAATCCGTCTCGGATGCCGCCAACCATAATTCGTTTACAATTTCACTATTTTGTTCATTTTAAGCCTACCTCTATTTCTGTTTGTGACCACAGAACACCAAAGCGTTGTTCACAGCCATTCTACTTAAATCAGTCAGTTGTGTCCATTTCACCCTTCAGTTCAAATGTGACCAAACTTGATTGTCCCATATCACTTGTCACTAGGAATTTGCTTACAGTAGTCTTTCGCCGAGTGATCAAACAACTGAATCAATTCATTAGAGTGGCAAATAGACAAATGTTCGAAAGGATCTAACATTTCGTTCATCCTCGGCAGTCGCATACATCAAAAGGCATACACAAAACTCAAAGATATTGTGATCCATCTAAACTATACTGACCAAGCAAAATAAATCAGTTCCTTGTGTACAAAATGTGCTGCGTCAGTCGATATAATTGTCACAGAATTTACGCTGATTTTATTAGTGTACGTCATATTCAACAACGGTCTTTGTTGCTATGCTCTTCTTTATATATACTCCTCGGTTGTATATATGCAACTCGAAGCATTTTTTTACCTGTCGATGAACTGCATCAAATTTTCAAACTAAATCGGTAATTTTGCCAACCGGAACACATTATAAGAACGAACTAGCTTGATGTATTCACATGTCCGTGCAAACGTGAGTTCAGTTTGCTTGAAACCATCTGAAAATGTGTAATTTGTAGACAACCTGTAAAAATCAATAATAGGGACCACCGAAAAGTCTCACTTGAGTCAAACGAACCATCATACTTCATGAGCTAGTTCCATGTGTGGAGGTATTTAAGACAACCGCGGCGTGAATTGTTACGCTAATTCAAAGTAAACAAGTGAAATTTCGGCAGGGCATCGAAAGAAAGCAAAACTAATTTTGTGTTACCGACCTCTGTAGATTTGACATAAGTCGAGATAATTGTTGTTTCCGGGGCTTATCAGTTACGAGAGTGTAGATGGGAGTGCAATCTCAAGCGCATGATAAAGGTTGTTTAGTCAAGCTACCGATGCGGACCGATCAATAAACTTGAAGCCAGTCATCTCGAACCTGAGTTATCACAATTTTCACTTCAGTATCCTCTACAACTGAGAGTTTTGTTTTTTCGAACGCCATCAGACTGATTGCCTTTACATTTTTCAGACCAATTTCACGACCACTGTCTAATGCTTGATAAGTACTGGTGAAATCGTCAACTAGTATTTGATACTGAAGAATATTTCGGAACGGTTTGACTATCCGCTTTCGACTTTCCTTTATTCCGGCAATTTCTATCTGTATAATCTGTCCATTGTAAACGAGTGTGAAGATTCAACACAGTTTGTTCCATGTATGTAACGTCCCCACTTTTTTCAAAAGACAATTTCCGTGCATACTTCAATCCAAGTCATAAAAAGCAAGTCTGGCATCTTTTGTGCTGAATGGTGGATGTGGTTTTTGATTTTTTCGGTTCCTCAGACTCTGCTTAATTAACTCTTTGTAGCTACCACCTAAGGACATATTTAGACTAACTTCTGACGTCGAGTTAAGTCATCTTTTATTTCTACTCTAACTTCTGGTCAGTTGTACGTGTAGAACGCATTGAAGCCAAGTAGAGTAATCGTCTGGTCACACTAGCAGACACCTGCTTAGATTGAACTTGTCTGAAGCTTAAGGATGTTACCAATGTCTGTGGGCTAACGATAAATGGTACTCTACCAGCCCGTAAGGAGACACATCTCCTAGCAAAGTAGGCGGAGCGACTTGCACACACCGTCCGATCCTGGGTATGGGGTATCACCATCTTTGAAATTGTGTAGATCTGAAGGTGAACTGACCGTCCGGCTGGTTGAAGTGAAATTGGAATATATCAGTTCACTTCGCCTGAGACAAATTTATTGTCGGACGAATGGTTCTGTAGCATTCCTGTCTGACTGCAGCTGTGCAATCTTCATTTGTTTGCTGACGTCCCATGATGTACAAACGGCATGAGTACAATATATAGTTGTCGTGTCGTCGCTCTCTACCCTGGCTGCCTTGTACAGTAATTGCTTACCGTATATATTCAGAGCATCCGTAATCTGGATTTTGATGCGTTTCGAATAATAACCAATGTTCAAGACTTCTTCTTAGGTTACCAATCCAGCAGTACGATCAACTGTGTGACTGTAGTGGGTATCATCCAATAGAACCGAACCATCCGAAAGCGATAGCTGACTACGGTATGGCTTTAGATGTACGTTCGCTCTGACAACTAGATTCCGGTATATTTTTCTGAGGCCCAACCTGTCTCACGTGAGGATTACAAAAATATGATCTCCATCGTTGGTTCATCAGGTTGTCTTTGCCTTTTTTGTTAGGTGTTTTACACAAATCCCAGCTAAGACAGGGAATATCGAAGATCTCATGGTTAATTCTCTTTCTTGAGGATGACTGTATATTACGTACACTTACCCCATGTTAGCTCATACAGACTGTCCGATAGGTAGGCCTTTCTCCCCTAGGATGACACAGCTTGCTGGTCGTTTTCCTACTGATTTCTAGGGTGGCTGTGTTAGACGCAATGATAAGCAGCGCAGACGCATCACAATCAGTGAACATCCCGTTGCTTTCGATAGAACAACGGTTAACTTCTCCGTAAAAAAAAATTCAAGTTTCAAATAACAAGACTTGATTGCACGGTTAGTTTTTGCACGATTCTTGCCACACCTTTGCAGAACTTGCTCAACGTTAGGTCTGATGGGTTTACAGGCTTTGTCAGTTCCAGATAATCCATTCAGCTGTGGAACGTTTTAGAGTTCAGATGTAGTTCATACCATTTCTCTGACGTCACGTTGTCTTTAATACTTGTTTACTTAATTCCTAATTTGTGAATGACCTTAAAGTTTTATGTTCACTACTGTTTGTGGGTTTTGATCAACTTTAGTTCTACAGTCCACCCTATTTATTACGCCTGCACCGTTGTTTTAGTCTATCTTGGTGATACCTCTTTTGGTCTGTTCTCAAGGTTTCTAATGTTGCACTTTCTCCTGGTACGAGAGTACCAGTTGCCCTTGTCGAAACTCTAGGTTGTATGCTAGCTCCAAATAAATCTTCCTTTCGTTCTATTTTATAAAGTCACAAAGAGCTGGCTTTTCATTTGAAATGAGTTCTTTTGTGTTTAGTTAGGATTTACGTGTAACATTGTTCAGCTCTGTCTCAAACACTCATTCCTGAACCAGCTTCTCCAGTTGATTATGTCGAGTTTATTTTTCTGAGTATCCCCGCGTATTCTTGTGATAACTCATTTTCGGGTGTTCCTGTTCTAATGAGCTTCTTAACTGTGTACACTGTTGTTCCGACTGAGACTCGAGCTCTGGCTTCTTCTCCCATGAGGCGAGTATGTTCACCCGTACTCCAGAACACCAGATGTTCTAACTGTACTGAGCAAAATACCCGACTACTAATAAGTAATCAAACTTCTTGATGAAATGTTCACATACAAGCCGTGCGCATGTATGCTAGGTCGGCCCAATAAAACACGAGTCATTTTAAATAACGCACCAAGGATTCTGAAAAGCCTATTAACGGTGCAACAACCATATGCGGTTGATCCTCACCATCAACTTAGAAATGACCTCGTTTCGTCATGTTATGTTACGCATACTAGAGGTATTTTGGTTTATGTGCTTTGTGATTTGTTATAATCTGATCAGTGAAGTCTCATGAAATTCCGTCTCAAGTTAGAAGAAACTCTAGCCGACAATTGCCAGTTGTTGCAGCAGGTTAGCACGGAGAACCACTTGACCTGTACACAAGGATGCGTGACACAGGAGTAACGTATATGTGCAGGTGTTATGTGGCCTAACGAAACTCGCTGACGCAGTGAAAGCGTAGGTTCGGTATGTCCAGGCTGACGTGAGATCCTGTCGTTCTAACACGTGGCATCAACAAACAGCGAGCTACAGGCGCAGCGGTAACCTGCCCCTTGACGTGGATATACAGTCGTCGGATCAGTACGCCATCGGAACAGAACGCACAGAGACCCAATAAATGGGCCTCCATGCTTGTGCAGGCCGAAGTCAGAATAAAGTCTGGTGGAAGGTCGCAACGATTTGGAGGTGCGAATTGTTTATCTTCACCAAGTCAGTGTTTCCAATTACCCAAGCCAATCCCGAGCTGAGGCAGACGACTATGTTATGAAAATACGTGATGTGACCGGTCGTCAAGATGTCCGTGAAACCTACGAAGTTTGAAAACCTGTGCCCCATGAAGTTAATCAAAAAATTTAGATACACCTTGTTGACACACGAGCAAAAGGCGAGTCGTACCAAATTCATTCAAGAACCTTT
Source organism: Paragonimus heterotremus (assembly GCA_013368495.1). Lineage (NCBI taxonomy): Eukaryota > Metazoa > Platyhelminthes > Trematoda > Plagiorchiida > Troglotrematidae > Paragonimus > Paragonimus heterotremus. The sequence goes on from LUCH01017752.1 coordinate 4,345, forward strand.
TTAACTATTGAGTAATTCCTTGGTTAAGCCACAACGAGTTAAAAACCAAAAGAGTTATCGGTTTCGCAACGTTTCGACCCTCTCGGAGAGCCTTTATCAAGCGATTTCTAAACCTTTTTAACTGTTGAAATGGTGATGAAAAGTGGCTGAGTGACTCAAAAGCAAATGGTGCAATATGAATGTAACGTTTCGATTTTTGGACCAAAAGATAGTCGTTGTGATGGGTTTGAACCGCGTCTCTGCGACTCAACTAATGGCTGCATGAGTGAAGCAAGCGTAGTGATAAGGTTGTGGTTTCTATAAATGGAAGAACGTGGCACCCTGTAGGCTTGTTCTACTGAATCGGAAAACCAGTACAGTGTATAAATTCAAGACCGAAGCATGCGACCTAAACTTCGTATGGTTAAGGGCAAACGGGTCATAGTTGACCGCAGAGTTTGTATATATAGCCGACGTTCTCGTGTACTCAGCTAAGGTGTCCTAGTGACATAGCCTGAAGCGAAACGATAAAACTTATCAGCGGTCCTTGCGTCTAGTTTTAAATCGAACCATGCACTCCCAACCCGTTTAGTCTGAAGCACAGCGTACTCGGCTGTAGCAGATAGACATGCTGACTGCCACTGTGTTCATTAACTCATCTCGGCAAGTCAAGTCCAAGAGTACCGTTGCACGGGAGACTGAACGTTTATCAAACCTGTTCATGCCTGTCCACTCCTGCTTATGTGTTTCCGGAGTATGTTTAATAATGCCCTCACTGAACTGCACTAAACTCACTTCGCACTGCAGTTATTGAACACAGTAATTTCTATTTTTGAACAACCAGCCCGCTATAAAGCACTCAGTGGAATTTCTCAATACATATGTTCCAGTCAGCACTGAGTAAGCGTGACATCAAACAGTTAGCGATTAAACGTGCCACCGAAATACAGTGAATGTTGACTGGGTGTCTGTTACTTAAAATGAGGGTGTTGGTCTCGAGTACGCTGAAACCTTCCACCAAACAGTCGGGTTCACAGATCATCAGAATAATGTAAAGGATCATGTTCCGGTAGTCGTCGGTACCTATTCCATTGACTAATGCGGCAGTCGAGTAGAAAAGGATTAAAGGGTTCGTGTGTTTCAGTTATTGTCATATCGTGTCTTATGATATTGCAGACAGCATGTTGCAGTACCGTCAATCAGCATGTACAGTATTGCGAAAGGTTTCGTGCTTGACCACAGTGGATGTTAACAGTCAGGCAGGTGATTAGCGAATGCAGTAAGGTCGATTGTTCATCGATTCACATTACCGAAATCCACACACACACACACACACAACATTATAAACAAGTTTTGGCATGTGGTTAAGTTGCCTGAGAAGTACACACTGTAACTGATGGAACAGTCATTACTGGTAGCAGTGTACGGTTGAATGAATATGTTACATATCAGCGCTCTGCGCAAGTAAAATGTTTGGTGATCCTTGAACAGTCCAACTTCGTTTTACCTTCCTTTTCCCCCTCTAGAAAGATGGCGGCATGCCGGGGTGATGTTACCATGAGCTCATGCGATGGAAACGGGCTAGTGCAAACTACTCATGGAATAATAATTAATTCTTCATTGATTCTTGTAGAGCAGTGTTAACCTTGCCAACTTATCATAAAAGATTACATTTTAACCACACCCACCTCCCATGCTGGCGGCAAAAGTCGAGAGTACGTACTTCACATTCAATGGCAATTGAAATGGATTCCCTCAAGAGATACGTCAATGGCGTCCACATCTCTCGAGGGGATTCAGCAGAAACTGGGAACTAAATCCAGTGCAACTAGTAGAGGCATGCTGTTCACGGCGTGGGAATGAAGAGTAAGGATACAGACGATAAATTTGGAGATGAATGATATACCACCGAACAAGAACGGTTAACGTCGGAGAAATATGCGAACCGGCTGATGATTGTTTCATGCAATAATGTAACCGCAGTTCCGTGAATGGCCTGCAATCACTTCGGAAAAAATGACGGCTTTATGGCACCGATCAATTGCTATAAATATCATCGTGAACCATAGCCTGAATGGACTTGGAAAACTAAGTAGATAGTCTGTCAACAACGCACGCACATAACGTTATCCATAATTGATTTTTCTGTTCTCGGATAATTTGCATATCTAGGCATCTGACGAAAAAGGGCCTCCCACAAGGCTGTATTTGTCAGTCTGTGTGGTGTTTACATGTATACATATGAACGTGGTTCAACGTGATCGATGGATCAACCCTCGACATAGAGCGAACATAGTAGAACATGACCGGAATAAATACCACGCGAATGTTTTCGTCTATGTGGCACTTTCAAGAGATTTTCAGGGAGAAACGACAGTACAAATATGTTTGAAATGGAATTCATCTTTCTGAAACCTATCGAATGTGATGAAAGACATTACTGAAAAGCTTGAACACCAGCGAAACTCGAGTCCAGTGCTTGTTTGAGAAGAGGACTGGTCGTGAATGTGAACCCAGTGCTCAGTCGTGGACGATTTTCACTTTATTTCAATCCGACTTTCTGTCAGTAAATAACGGATTAGCAGTCTCACACAAGTGAACTCCATCATTCTATTAGTTCGTAGGTAGTTGAGAAAAAGGTGCATTTTCAGCAGAAATCCTTGCAAGTAAATAACTTCTGGAATGTGTTTAAAAACGTCATTGATGAGCGTGTGCACGGGTGAGTAAGTCGTAACTAGCATCTCCGATTAATAGTATAAGATGTGAGTGACGTAAGTTGGGCACCATTCGCATTTGGTAGCGGTTTTCGCATTCATCTTGGCTCTCCAGTCTACCCTTTTTAGAAAGAAACACTGGACTCTAGATTCGCACTTGTCAAAGCTCATCAGCGGTCTATGTCTTCTCTAAAACCGGGATTTGAACTTCGGTTTCATTGCCACATGATAACCGTGTTGAGCACTGCACCAGTGACTTCATATCAGACAGGAATAAATAATCATAGGTAAACAATCAGTCACATTTGCTTGTTAGTGATGCCGAGACTAACTGATCACCTCGAGTTGGGACTCATCAATTGTCCCGTTAAGTATAATCGACGACCTCCACGCACTGACTTCTCCACAAGATGATAACACAGAAACTAGTGAATCTGTTGAGCGTTATTGTGACTGTCGATATTTGGTGTGGGATGCTGGCTACTGTAAACCGAACGCCATTTACAAATGATTTCAGTTGTCTCATTTCTACATACTTTTCTACCGGCCCTTTCGGAAACACACTACATTCATGTTTTATTCTTGTTAGAGCTCACAATAAGGTCGTCGATTGTACTTGCCAAAATAGTTACTGCTTTTCCACTCTATGTTATCGGACAATCGGAATATCACGCATTGAACAATGTGACTGAGTTCGGATAAAGCGGTTCTGCCAGGCTTAGTGTGAAATCAATAGCATGATGGTCAACATAGTTACTTTTTGGTAACACGGTGGATGTTCACATTCCGGTCATGTTGACGATGCAAAACACTGACAAGCTCTTCCAAGTAGGAAAGTGGATATTAGGGTTTCGATGCAAACGCGACCGGTTGGAAAGTCTACAGGAATGCGGAAGGTGTGGTCGGATTAGGATGATGTTCAGTATGTAGCTCATACTGCAATCAGTCAGCAGCAAACAAATGGAAGAACCACAATTAATGAATTGGGGGCTTCGTAGTGGTGGTCAGAATTAACAGTATCCATGACAAGTGGTAGGGTGAAGCAATGTATGCACGATGAATGCGCAAGAACTTAACCCAAAATTATTAATAAACAGTACAGCTACAAATGGTCCTTTATTTCAGACAGATCTGGTACGATTTGTTACAACCAATCGTGATCGGGCGAATAATTACATGATCAGACGATCGTCGACATTTAAACCTGTGTTTAATGCTTTTGTTCTCATTAGAACTGTGAGTATTACTCTTTATTTTTTTCAATGAGTCTGATTCTTTGAATTTTCAAATAGTTCTCATGCATGGTTGATGGTAATCATTTCCAGATTTACCCGTCATAGTGTTTAATGTCAGAGGAGTGGCTTAGGCTGCACTAATTAAGGTTCCATTTAAGCACCCCTTATTCAGTGTAAAACAGAACAAACAAGACTAGGAAACGTGTCAGTAGAGGCTGTGGTGATCCTTCAGGCCAGTGTTGGTCAACACAGTTCAAACCATACGTTTCCGAATTAGCTTATCACAGCGACCGAATTCCAAGGACGCTTGCTCATGACACTTGCTAAGAGTAGCATATTCGTCACTACTTTAAGTTCCGGTTGCACAGCAAGTATCCGATGTAATCACAAGTGAATAAGTCCAATATGTGTGTGAATTGATATCTTTGTGATTCATGTGGTCACTGCTGGTTATCCAGATGGCAGGCTGGTAAGAAACTGGAACTCTCATCTCTTGAAAACAAAATGAGAGACCTCAACGGCAAAATCTAAGCAGAGAAAAAAATGAATATATAAAACAAGGAGTGGTTCAGAAAAATATATTGCCACTTCCTAAGTAGAATAAGGAGGAAAAACAAATGCAGCTGAAGAAGAGGAAAGGTAGAAAGCTACCACCTGAACTTCTGAATGACCGCTTACTACTCCCACATGAAGTGAACCAGCTGGTGCACAGAACACTCCAAACCTGGACTGCTGTGTACAATAACCCTCTGCACGTCTGCTAAATCCGAGCAGGCATAATGTCACTGCCTGACATCTTGTGACAGGCTATCCACCGTCATCCAATTAATGGGAGCAGGCCGGTTTTGCTGGTTACCAAAAGGCCTGCGCCAGACTTTCATAATGTCTTCGGGCTAAACGCATGAAAAGCCAGAGTCCACGTTAATCAATGCTTCAGTGAACTGGAAGGTTCGACTGAGAAAAACGTTAATCGAATAGCAAAACTCCCTGGGATACCGCCGGTCAGCCTAGCACTGCATCAACTCACTGCTTTTTTTTACTAGACATCCGTGAATACACGAAGCAGTTTGGTGAGTTGACGATGAACACTCAGGAACGTGGCCCTTTTGTACACACGGGTTGGGTCCATTGTGCCAACAGCAAACATTTCATTCATCTCTCATATAAAGCACAAGGTAGTTATGTACTTGTCATCATAACAGCCCGGGCGTTTCTGATGTTGGATACTAAACGTTTCGATGGTTGTTACCGCACATATGCCACTCGCGTGATACGCACTTCGGGAATGTCACGTTGTTGCACGACCATGTAATCAAGCAAGTGATGGTGACCGCTTCGTGAGTGAGTCCACGTCTCGATATCACTCGCATTCAGCTGGAATCCGATGTTTGCGATAATAAACTCGCGAGTAGCACACACGTGGAAAAGACGATCACCGTTCTCATTGAATACACTAAAGCCCTAGGGTGCGACGACACCTGACTAGACAGTTGAGTTACACTCAACCTACTCGTCTGAATCTCACAGAATAAACAGTCGGCCAATCAGTAGTGTCGGGCGAACTGTGGTGGACAACTGACCACAGAACTGTTTCTTTGTAACATCGGTGTGATACATAGTTGGACCATAAAACTAAGAACTGTCGCGGTGAGCGATCACAAAGCAGATACCATGCTCCAGAGCTCCTTCTGTGGGGTAACTTATCCAGTAGAAGGTGTACCCAGTATCTGTTTCTTGGAGCCTACCTTAGACTTCAACCCTTATCTCACTCAAGGCGGCAAGAATGACCGCGTACCGACATAGTTCTATCACGATCAGTACGGTGCGAGTTTTCCACCGTCCCGCGCTGCACCAACCCAACAGCATATGCATACTCCATGTTTTGACGAACAACGTTATGGGTTTACTAAAATATCTGAGACTGACGAGATAGAATTCAGCTCGACTATATGACTCAACATTCCGATCTGCTGAACAAAAGGAAACAAGGCGTTTCTGAGAGACACGACCAGAGCCCTCTGAATCAAAATCCTGACTTACGAGACAACGAGTCAGGTGGCTTTCTTGGAAGATCCTACTTTTAGCCAGTGACTGGAATGTCTGGTATACTTGACAAGAAAAAGAAAACTCGGCCCGGGAGCGCGGTGACTAAGACATTGACCACTTACTCCATTTACTGTAGGTGCAGTAGACATATCGCAAGCTACGTTTAGGCTTCTGACAATTAGTTACGTTTGTTATACTTTATAGGATAATGCACAGGCGGTCACAGCCAGTCTTCCGGTGATCAGAGTGCTCGTTGCTTTAGGAGAGACTTTTTAAATCCCCTTATTTTGCACAGAGAAGATGGCAGTGCTGCAACCATAAATACAGTTCCAATGTATGCTCACAGGTCCTTGTTTAATCGTTCAAGCACCTTTGAGCAGTCAGTAGTGTGACCTACAAACTTATGAGTCAAACTACTTTTTTGTTTGGCTGCTCCTCTTTGCTCCATTTGATAAAATTGAGATTGGGAGAACCAAATTTCCAGTCAACATTGAAATCAGGCTGAAAGCAGCATTCAAGCCTGACCACCGAGGAAATATTCACATACACACGCAGGAAATTCACTGTGATCGCTTCACCTCTGATCTAGCTACTCAGCCTTACTTTACTGACAGAAAATGAACAACATTCTAACTGATAGCATCGCTAGCTTTTCGATAGAATTTCCAGTCAGCCGCTTTCGGAAAGGGGTTCTAGACTAGAGTTTAGTTCTTATTAATTCTAAGTAGTAGCATTTGTTCTTGTAACTGTAAAGATTTATACTGTGGTCCACGTTCTCAAGAAGGAACCGTGTCGACTACCAAACCAGTGACAGCAAAGTAGTATGGTTGCAAACGTTTACTACTTGGCTGATCGGTAACCTTGTGTAGTAGAGGATAATCTGTATAACTTTCAATCAAAGAAACATAACTTACCTGATACAAAAAAGATCTTCAAAGGAGAACCTTTTTAACTCCATCAAATTATCTACAATCTTTAGAAACTTACAATCAGGTGCGTGTCAACCATTGCGTCACGCCATCATAATACAGTTTTTAAGTTGAAAGCCCACAATGTTTACAGTTGCAGCCATGCCTTAGTGTTGTATATCGATCGGATACATAGTAGTCTAACAACAGAAAAGATGGAAACAATGTTTTCTCAGGCAGAACATCGTGGAGTTTAACAGTTGTTTTGATTGTAATCGTCGTGTGATGAAAACAGACATGCTTACGAATTTTCCTGACAATCGCACGCCTATGGTACCAGCAAGTTGCCCTGAAAATGTCTGAGCTCATCAACAAATGGTAGTCACAGCAAAATCTGTTCATGGATAAATGAACACAAAGTTTTCTCTCCCCGTGAGTAGATCGTCAATCGTCTCAATCAATCACCGTGGCAATAAGCATAAACATTCCGTTCAGTCAACACGCACCTTAGTAAAGCTATCTGTAAGTTGCCTGTCAATCAAAAGCAACTCCACAATGATATGCTCATTTCTGGTCATCTTCCGCTCTTCAGAATTATATTCAATCCGCTTTACCAAACTGTGTCGTGAAGTCTTAGGACTGATGCTGAGACTGTTACCTTTGTCACATAATCAGTTTTCGTAAAATGTCCATGCCAATTTCTAAAACTGTGTACAAAAGTCAAAGGAGAAATCAATGAACACATGTGATCTAGTTGATTTCAAACAAACATTGTATGTTGTGTGTTTCATATCTATCTATGTAGCTCTGAATACCCTTATTTTAGAGGTGGTTTGCTATCCAACCAAAATGAGTTTTGCCACTTTTTCGGGTAAACTTATTTAGTTAAAACTATTGACCAAACAAATTTGGGAAAGAGACGTACTGCTGAACACCAGCATCTAAACAGAGCTCACCTTTTCGGCCCCTATGTTGATTGTATTAATTTCATTTAATCCGGTTAAAAGAGTGTACCATTCTTAAAAGATTACCGTATTTCTTAGGTAAATAAAACCCATCTTCCTGCATAAAGTTTGTTTTAGAACAAACGAGAAAATCCTATTCTTAATAAGTAGTCGGTAGTTTTAATTGCTATCAGTCGAATATTATTCGCTGTTGTGTGCAGCTTTCAACCGGCTTGTTCGAACAATGCCACTGCACTTGGGTTTTCCGGAGTCTAGAGCTTATCAATAGTGTAAATCCCTTGCTGATCAGAAGTGGACTTTCGTTAAAGAAGCTTCTCACGACACCACGTTGAATGCTGCCACATAACCGAAACGAAACTTGCAATGACAACAGCTTATGACTGGTGCTCACGTAACTCAATCGTCCCACAAACTACTCATCAGCTGTCTTCTTGCTTTCGACAGAAAAGTTTGTGCTCAGGTCTTCCAAATTGCTACATAACGTTTTGATTACTAAAGATTACTGAGGTCTGGGGGACTGTTTTGTTTTAATAGTGTTTGTTACAAACGGTTCTATACCGTGGATCAAAAAAGGGAGGATTACTGAAGAGTATTAAACAACTTCACTGAAGGATAGACTCTTGACCGCTATGAAAATGTTTAGGTATTTGACGGAGAATTGATCATTGTCTCCGCCATTTATCAAATTTCCAGTGGATTAGACTCGCCCGATTTTCAGTTAGTTTTCAAAATTGAAAGATTCGGATAAACATTGTTTTAGCAGACAGAGTTGAATTGTGCTTTCAGACTGCAATAGTCCCTGCCGTGAATACTAGTCACAATCTCACTTATCTGCAAATAGCCCTCAGTTTCTAACAGTCCATCCCCTCGCCTACGATATCTAATGACCTACAGCATGCATTCAGTATCAGGTTGCAATGCCTGCAATAAAAAAGCACAATCCACTAATTATCTTTATCATAATTGCCCGTGCTCATCCTCAACCCATTATTCCTCCCACAGTTTCATCTTAAATCTTGAACTACTAGATAGATTGATAGTCTAAACGATGTTCTAAACGGTAATTACGATGTTGTGACCTGAAAACCTACCTGAAGAGTTCAAACTAGAATGGTTAGTGAGTGCTGGCTAGAGCATGATCATCAAAATCTGGTGACTTGTAAATGACACCTGATGTAATTATATAAACAGCTGATGAGAATAATCGAATTCAACCACGTGACGTCTTAGGAATTTGATAAATCGTTCGGTGTACATGTAAGTTAATGCTTACACTAACCACGCTGTGAACCTTGGTGATGTTTCAATAGGTTGCACTGAAATAATCTAAGAGTTAGATCTCCGTACCCTCCACACATAGTCAGGTGGTCTTGCAGATAGTTGATCCCATTGACCACCAGCGAAGTGGTGGACAGCTGTTTCGACCTAGTCGGGTCTCATTGGCATCCTGCACTCTGGAGAATCGAACCCACAACCTGTGAATATGCGGTAGATTGCATACCAGAAATTCATCCGCCAAACCACAGGAGCCTGACCACTGGGATTGCGTGTAGGTATGTGAATTAGTTCCTTTAACTGTTGCATCTCCTTTTGCTCATAGGATAAATTCGATCAATGGCCCTGTGTTTGATTTTACAGCATTCCTAATGCTGACGAGACCCATGTAGGTCGAACCAACTGTTCACCACTCCATTGATGGTTATTGGAGCTAGCTGTTTGCGAAACTTTCTCAACCCCTCCTGAGATTGTGTTAGATGCTTACTCATTAGCAGGACAACCACAAAATGGCTTATGGGCGAAAGAAAGCGCAACAGCCAAGAAACGAAGAGCTTTGATATACGTGGTTTCCGTCTGAGTTTCACTGGCGTCCACTGCAATTTTCCTGATTTACTGGGCAATAATGAAGATAAAAATTTTCGGCAAAGTGAAAGAAATTCGACCCAAAATAGAGGTGTTACTCTACACTAAACACACTTGGTTTGTGACCATATTTTACGTTCAAATTTGTCCGTCTACTTACTGGTTTTAATTTTTAGTTTCTTAATGTGTACAAAGCTGCTTTTCATTAAAAAAAAACAAAGCTCCACGAATGTGAAAAAAACTATTGCTTTCGGATTTGTCCTTTATTTTCCGCAGTCACTGTTCAAGTACTGAATGGCCTTGAACTTTTTCAACGTCGCCAAGAGTCGTCACTCCAACACTAACCGGAAAACTCGACAAGAGGTTAAAGCCTAACTCGAACATGACCCGTGATTTTTTTTCAGCTTTTGCATTCCCACGAAATGGCCGGTCAGCCCCTTTTGAAAAGAATCGGTATACTTGAGCCTTCTTCTTGTTATAGCTCGTCAGTATTGTATATCCTTGCCACGACCGGGATTAGGACTCCGGCCACGCTTTTATGAAAAGACGACGTTGACAAGTCTACCAGTGATCTCACAGAAGTCACAAATGAATCATCACATGTAAACGTCCAACCACATTTGTTTGGGAGTAATACCCAGATTATCCCATCGCTTCCAGAGGAGAAGGAGCGAGCTTCTTGTTAACTCTAATCCATAACTCAACGACTGTAACTTCCCTCCAAGTTGAAATCACAGAAATCAGTGAAGTGGTTGAACAATTTTCCACTTACCGTTGTGTAGTAGAGACTTGTATACGGTAGCTCAGTCATGCTTGATATGAAATCATTGGCGCAGTGGTCAACACGGCTGCCAAAAGAAACATGACTAGATTTCCAACCCCTGTCGTGACAGGGATATGTGCCACTGACGAGGTCTAACAACAGCGAAACTTGAGTGAAGTGCTTCTTATCAAAAGAGACTAACTTTTAAGTTTATCTTATGCTACTGTGAATACTGTTATGAATACTGATGCCCATGCGGAGCATTGTGTCAGTCGATAACCCAGGTCACCGAGCGTATCTCCATGCTCAAAAAGACTATACGCTAAAACGATTACACACTGATAGTGTCATCTCACTTGGCAATAAAACGCTTGCAATCTAAATGTCAAGCTCGGCGAACATACCAATATCAAAACCATCAACCCGAGCTAAGAACAACACCACTACTGTTTACAACTATCCAAAGCCAAAAACCAGTTTAAAGAAACATAAGGTCACAGCCTGGCATAGGATAAAAAAGCTTACATCGTCCAATTCATTCTTTATTCTAACGACGAAATCTCAGTGAGATTCAACTAATTGTATTTCGTGTTATGTGCCCAACATCATGGCCAGTTACTGCGTTCTGCTGATAGTGTTTCTGTGTGGAAGTTTAAACCCGTGTTGTGTGTTCAGGACCAATGGTTTGCAGTTATTATTATAGCAGTGACAATGATTATGAGCTTTGACATTTTGGCTTTCTCTGCTGTTTCAACTGCTTGCTCATGGTGATGCGTAAACGATCTGTTGTGTGTAACGAAGTTTGTTAAGGCATATATCACGATATCATCACATGCCCTCTTCGTGCCTGGAACAGACCATTTTAAATCTGAAATATAAGCGGTTTTTCTTGTCTTTCTGAAAATGAAAAAACGCGCGAAATATTGAGTATCAAAGTTAACAGACGATTTCTAGAGACAGCAAAACCACTCAGTAACTAAGCTATTCCTATTAACCATAGGCCGACAAGCCAGATAATGTAATCATAGACTGTTGTGGACAGACGATCAAAGCTTAACTGACGCCTGTTAGGAAGTTTCAGGTGTATTGTTTATATTGTAAGAATCTTATTTACACAACGCTCAGCGGCAGTAAAGAATCTCAGCCGTTCAGTGTGGTCATGATATGAAAATGCAGTTCTGAAACTGATTTTTCCCAGCCTAAGGAACAGAATTAGTGGTATTCACAGTATGTCCGTAAAGTACGCTCTCCATCCGCGGCTGTCAATCCAGTAAGACTTTCAAAAATACTTCCTCCTTTTTTTACAGTATTTTCTCATGGTTTCAATAACAAACTTTCGAGATTAACATTTAAAAGTCCAGTAGAGCTTGCTTACAATAGTTAGGTTAGCAAATGTGAATGCATACATTGAATCTTAATCACTGTGGGTAGCTTCCTAGTCGAAGTGTTTTGTTAACGTTGTAAGTGGTGCAAATATTCTCAACATATTCACTGTCTCAAAGTGCACAAAATTTCTATTACGTTGGGGAAAAAAGAATTTCGATAACACGGACTCACACTACAGTCCCCACAGCGTGAGCGGCTGATATTTCAGAGAGGAAGAGATAGGGAGAATGCATAACGGTGCCTAGACCATGCGCACGATGAAATCGAACAAGGCAGTCAGTGTCACTTGATAAGGCCGCGGTAGATTAGTTATGTATTTGACCGAGTGTGGAGGAATCATGACCCCACAGCCATCCGCACACACGTGTACAGATACCACCAACCAATTAATGACAAGGTCTTGATAGAGACAAGAGGCACAACACTCCCCTCAGTGCGTCTCTTCCCCCACCACATGCTGGAAACCTCTGTACATTACCATAGATAGGTTATTTTTCATCTTTCCTGTTTATTAATGAGTAGTACTGAACTATCGTTAGAGTGAAGCACAATGATGAGAAGTTTGCTAGCAGTAAGTAATAGTTGGTTTTACAACTAGTAATCTCTACAGATTACAAACGTCTGTGTACATGCTGTCAAATTTTAGCTGCATCTTAGTTTCTATGTAGCTGTGGCCAGTATGTGAAGCCACCCGGCGTAAACATAAATCATTGGTCATTCTTGAGGAGTAGCTTTGAACCAACTGAGTTTTCAGAGTGAGGAAACAGTGGTGGACAACAAACTTAAGCACATCCACAGCATCGCGAATTTGTTGCACGTATGTGAGCTTCCTCTGTGGAACAGACACTAAATTTGATCGTTCAAAGTCATAGCGGACGTTGCATCCACTCGTAATGTATTTGCCTGTCCAAATGGGGTGTATGAGTTACTTGAAAGTGGTCACCGTAGACTTGTACATCATGTTCAGTGGCTTAAGAATGATACGAATCTGAAAGGCTTCCTAGTTTAAGTGACAACCGGGGGGGTTCCAGACAAAATAACACACGAACGTTTTACTGATATGTACATGGTATTATGGTTATTTTTATACTAATTCCCGTCTAACTGATACACAACTTACATGTATTTCTACAATTCAACTGTAAACTGTTGCTTCAGATTTTAACCAGAACGTTAGTTTCATATTCTGAAATAAAGTTCCGGAGGCTGCTAACGGGTTTGCTTATTTAGAAAGCTCACTAACTAATGGCGGGGTCAGAGAAATGATTGACAATTGCCTTGCCTATCGCAATTTTAAGGCATGCAGTCCACTTCTAAACTAATACATTTCTCGTGTAGAAAAGATGTTTTATTTAGGTTCGATATAGGTTTTCTTTTACGCATACAGGATGTGATAGACGAAGGTCGAAGTCACCCACCGTAGCCAGAACTGACTAAGAATGGCTGTTATGGCACTTAACTCACCCAACATTTGAAAATGCGTAGAGCCCACTCACTGGAAATCAACCCATTGTTTACCACGCCCTACACTCCATAACCACTTCAGCGCCTACAGAGTAAAGTATGCAGTGGTCAACTGATACTTTCTCAAAGGGTGCCGAGTGTATCAGCTACCAAGTTAGGAATTACGAATGGTGTTCTGCTCCAGGACTAAGGGTTCGTCGCTCATCTAACCTATGACTGGAGGCGGTAGAGGAATTAATAATCACTCAAGTTGAGTGGTTTGAGTGTGATCGTTGTACGATTACGTTGACTGTGAAACAAGATTGCTGAACGATACGGAGTCCAAGGAAGTTAAAAGGGAGTAATCTACAAAATGTTTTTGTTTCACAGTTCCGTTAGCAGTTTCTAAAAGGATCGTGTCCTGCTACTAACTGATCGGTTTACGACATAAGAGTTTTTACGTTGCTTCTATCCAAACTCAACTATTTAACTCCAAACTACGGTTCTTCTACATCTACAATACAATTCAACGTTACTGGTCAGTTACTGTTAATGGCGAGTTGGTGGGCATATTGGTCTGAAGAGATTTCTTCTCATCCAACCGATAGGCAGCCACATACCAACATCAAAAACACGACCAACAAGTGTGATGCATAGATCATACTAAAGTGATGCTTCGTTTACGCTTGTTTGGTTGGCAACTACCAATCGACCTAGATTAAAGTCTACGCTTTTGGCTTTGGGACCAAAGTGAGACTTAGTTCCATGCGATTTGTTAAGTAATAGTCAACACTTTAGTGCAAGGTTTTCTGAAATTTATATGATAATGTATTAAAGTACTGGATTCCTTTAATTCAAGTTTTTAGGGCAATGAGATGTAGTTTAACTAACCGCTAATATTTCGCTCTATCTTGTCAACTGTTTTGTAAAAATTATATATATATATATCATATAGTGGGATTGAGTTGAATTGGTGAAGAACGTCACACCATCAGGACAGGCTTTAGTTAACGATATGAGTTAGCGTCTTTTAGTCCCTGAACTCTAAATATTTCTTCCTAAAAAATACGCATCACTGACTGTCAAAAGTAATAGCAGGTCTATTGTAATACTTGATCTTAGGGATTTTGAATAGCCTTAGAAATCGTACTCGAATTGAAACCTCCTACGCAAGTAACAGAGAGAACACCTCGGACTGGTAGTAATAAAAAGTGGTTATTCATGAAACAAGATATAGATATGCATATATAGATATACATCAGTATTAAGGAAATCCGAGTCTGCCGTTGACTGATCATAATGGCACGTGCAAAGTCACAAACTGCGCAGTACAGGATAGAGAACTTAACGAATATGGGAAGGTATAACACTGAGACTGCCAGCCCAATCTTGATGTGGTATATTGAGGCAATATTTGGATCGTCTATTGTGTCGGGGTTTGGGTAAGCAATGAATCAAATAGATTTTCATCACAACCTTCCTCTTTGAGAAATCGCCGTGTTTACGTCTGCTAATCGTGCTAATCTTTCAGGTATATCAGGTTCTTCAGTTACAGAATATTCTGTTTCTTGCGTTGCTTTGTTTTTAGTTCTTCGGAACTTAATCTGGTCAGTATGTCTTCGATAAACTGAGACATCGTGCAGATCGGTAATTTCTACCATTGTACCGCCTAGCTTGCGAACGACCGGCCCTTTAGCAGGTAGCAGATGGTTTTCACGAAAATATATCACAACTGCCGAATGCTCACACTAAAGTGATGATTTCAGGCGTTAATAAAACTCACAGACTTTTCATAGTTCGATCCCTGCTTCACACAAAGTCACCAAAACAGGACTCTACCTGATCTCTGCGCTAAATTCAATTTATTTCGTACAATAATACTGAATGTTAAGGTTGCACAAGCTGTGCATGTTCAGTAATCAAAATTCGCCGGAAATGCACGACCGGTTTCGTGGTTGTTGTCATTCGTTAGGTATGTGTATCCGGTAAACTTCGATCACGCATCCTACTGTAGGAACGGTCGATGGTGCAATACAAACGAGTTATCAACTTTAAAGTCAATAACTTAGTTGAGAGTTTGTTGTGCCGACTATTCCGGACTCATTGCTCATCTGATATGCATACCGGATGAGGAACAACATCTACGGAAACGACTGTGTGCTTCCAGCGAATTTTTGATTGTTGAACATATATTATTATTAGTGCTGTTCTATGGTGTAAAGTCATATCGTCTAAAAGCATGAGAATGACTGCGTTTCTGCACAATCTCAGTAGGTGTTCTGGACACCAGCACTGACCGACGTGCGTGAACCAAACGACACAACCAATTCAGTATGGATTAAGTGTTGTCAAGTGTAATCACAGTAATCAATATTCCATGCAGTTTTCGGCATTTGCGGTAATTATCTGCAACCATTTGGTCATTACTTTCATAGTTAACCTTTGTCGTACTCTCTTATGGGCAGTATATTATAATTTATCTCTCAATTTAGCCCCCCGGACCTGATCATTGTTTGACGTTCTGATGCAAAATTATTCTTCAAGCCGGACTGTGGTAAAAGTTTTAGAAACCGGTGGCGGTGTACAGAATAGACCAACCTTGCAAAATTTAAATTAGTATGCTGTGGACTAGGTTTTGTAGACTGTGCAGCTGTATGCACTCCCATCAAATGGTAACCCAAGGAACCTAAACTCTCAAGCATCCAAAAGATGAGTTCATTTTCTATATGGCTACATTATGAGCCCAACGTGAGTGATGCAAAATCCCCTCTACCGACAAGGTTAGATGTTTCCAGGTCACACCCGAGTTATCCATTAATGGTTGTTTATTTATTCTTCGCTATCTACAACACTTCACTGTCGTATCTTGTTAAATGGAACTTGACAGCGTTGACCAAAAATGACAAAGAGGAGCAATTTGTGCCCAGTAAGTTTAATTTTAACCTGAAAATTGGTAATCAAACGCCAGTCAGCAAGTTTAACGATGTGTCAAATTTAACAGTAAATCCGTAGTCTTAATCGCACAGTTGTCGAGTAGAGATAATGGGGCGGTTAATTAGTAGCTTCCAAGATGATCGACAATCGGAACATCAAGCACATTGCATTAGTGTCGACAGTGACTAAGTGATATATCGGTCACACCCACTACGAGAACAGTTGTACAGTATTCAACACATTCTCCTCAGGTGCTCATTAATCGGAGACCACTTTCACATCCGGGTAATTATCTGCGTTACTGATATGCCCTACCAAAAATGTCACTCATTTCTGATGCTTCATTCCTAAACGGAACAGCTGAATTGTCCAACCAAGACAGGTGAATGTTGGGCTGAGCTTATTACAGTTAGGTCTCCGGATTATTGCTGGTCACAAATATAAATTACAGTGACTCCAGTTGTAGGCCCATCTGCAAAACGTGCATACGTTGCGCAAGATTGTGTACAGATTGCACAAGATTGTACTGCCCAGTCACGTAAGTCCAATTTGTAAACAAATAATGTGTAAACAAACTGGTGTTTACAATAAACGAGTCTGTTGGTGGACAAATCAAATATGCCGAGTTCACCCCTACAAAGCTCCATCTCATAAGGACCACTGCTTCTCTAGTGTAGCAGCTTCCCCGATTAGTATAAGGAATTCCACGTTAAAAAGTGTATAGGATTTCATACAATCACTTGCATGACTCCACAGCTATAGACTTTGGTGTATGGACAAAATGATGGTCCTGCGTTAAGGTATTCGCCTCCCAGTAAAGTGGCCGGTTATATGTTCTCTAGGGAAGCTCACTTTAGGTTAGAATAACGTATTATAATGAACATCATATACCATGAAATCCAGGTAAACTTAGTCGCAACCTTCCCCAGTCACT
Organism: Paragonimus heterotremus; assembly: GCA_013368495.1. Taxonomy (NCBI): domain Eukaryota; kingdom Metazoa; phylum Platyhelminthes; class Trematoda; order Plagiorchiida; family Troglotrematidae; genus Paragonimus; species Paragonimus heterotremus. The sequence continues at coordinate 21,512 of LUCH01017752.1, forward strand.
TTTGTGAATAGACAGTTGTCATGAGCTTTCCTCTTGTTAGATACTATCACTAAACAATACATCACTCAGTATATTTATTCATTTCTGAGATTTTAATTTAGCGGGAAACAATTTGTTGGGCCGTCGGTTGGAGTTAATAAGACAATTGTTGTGTTTCCTCTTAAAACGTTTGGGCAAGTTGAGCGCTACTCACAGGTGCAGGTCACTAAACGTTTGCACCTGTTAATTCAGTCTTGTTTAGTGTGAGTTTGGTGGTACAGCCGTGTGCCTGGTTGTTTCAGGAAAGATCGACCAGGGTTCAAATATCAACCACAGCATGGGTAGGCACCACTCATAGGCTTTAACAAGAGCGAAACTGGAGTCTAATGCATCGCAATGAAAGGGGCCGACTGAAAGGGTGTATTGGAATGTGACAGCTGTGATCAAGTTTGAGTGATGTCCAACTTACGTCCGTCAGAACCCTCGAACAATTATGCGTAAACAGCAGTTTGAGAAAAGAAACCTTTGGGGGTCATTCGATTATGGTTTAACAATTGATATGACTATACTGCACGTATATCGTGGTCATACGAAGGCTTTCCCCAGAACACTGGATCGAGGTAAATGTTTAGGAATAATCTCATATACTGCTGTGGCTATCAATCATTCTCCTTGGTCATGACAATCTCATGACTGCTTGAGGTCTTGTCTCTTACAGTAAGCACTTTTAACATGCTCTGTACATTCTAAGGCCATCTGGTAACTTGGGGCTTAAGCTCAAATTCCAATTATTTATAAACACCAGAAGCTGAGACCACCTATCGTGGTATCAGTGTAATTTACAACTTAAACAGTCGACTGGTAAGCAGTTTGCCTCAAATTAACAAAGTATTGTTAACACTAATTACTGTGTGTATTAATTTCACTTCGTCGTTGCCATCCTTCAATGACAAAATAGAACGATTCAATTCGCCGCCCCCGTTTATGAAATTCTAGTTAACTGCACTCCTTGGTAAATAAGTTCAATCGGGCATATCCATTGGTCTTATCAATAAATAAAGTCACTCACTTCTGAACGTTGCTGAGAAAAGTTTTTGCAAAAATACATCCATCAATACACCTCCTCGGTTACCATGGTAAAACGACATACAAAGAGAGGAATAGATAACCTTGTGTAACTCGCATCTGAATAGGTATCAGTGCGTTTTCTATCTTTTGTCAGCTTTCTTGTCATGAACCACCTGTTCTTGATGATGGTAGCAAATTCTTTGTATTATTCAACTTCTTGTCAAATAGGATCTATCGATGGTGTTCCATTGTAACTAATTTTTGCGAACATGCAGTACCAAGTTCTCTTAGAAATAGTTCAAACTTACAGGTGAAATCGGGCAGTTGTTTTGTTTTCAACTCTCATTACTCAACAGAAAACGTCAAGGAATCTTAAACTTGACCGGTTTGTGTTTCGAATCAAAAATCATTACTACGCCGTTCAAATGAAGGAATGATGAAAACACAAAATTCCGTCATCCTTAAACAGTTATTTGGCTAATGGTTACTCATTTCCTTATAAACTTTGCTATATTTCATACGAAAGTCCTCTGTGCCCTAAGTAACCAACTAGGTAGCGTGAATGTCTTTTGTGGATTTTCGGTTATATTAGTATATAAATATACTCCAACGAATTGTTGCGCAGAGTCTTATATCTGGAGCCCGAAAAAAACCTCTGGCCGATAAAACTGCAACTGGCAAATGCATGTAAACCACATTACCATTGTTCATATTTGCCACATTTGCTGCAGCCATAGTGTAATAAGTTTTCACTATTGGTTTCTCAGTCAACTCGGGTTACATGGATGATAATGAATACTGCTCATTCACCTAGACATCATTTTCCAGTTGATAGTATGTAGGACCTTCATTGATTCATTCAATCCAACACACATTTATAGCGTTCTACTGGAGGACAGACAAAGTCCGCAAATTTACTGATACAAACCAAAAGGCGCGCACTCGTTCCTAAAAGAGCATAGAGTATGCATCAAGAACCATGTACTTTACATGTCATGGTCCGCTCTGGTTTAGTAACGGCAGGTGCTCCCGTTCATTGTTTTGACGAAGAGTGCCTATCAAAATAAACAGTATGTTAAGAAATTGATAGAAAATCTGAACAAAGGTGTTGTGTACAGTCGAATGTATCAAGGTGTGATAAACTGTTTGAGGTTTTCAGTCGTGGATTGACAGAGTGAAAATCACAGGTAATTAATCGTTCAACTGTCTTCGTTCATGAGGTGAGGTTTTTCCTTCGTTCGTTTTACACCCACACTTACAATGCTTCGTCATGTCACACATGTGACCAGCCCATTCCCTTCTGTTTCACAGATCAAACAACCAGGTACCGATAGAGAATGTGATTGAGCAATTGCTGAAAGTGTACTCAACTTTGGCACTGTCAGCTTGTTATGTACAGATTCCAGATTCAAGACATACTCTATTTTCTGATTTTCTGAAAATGTTAGCTCTGATCATTTGAAGTTTCACATTTGAAATGACATTGCATGGAGATTGACAGGGTAATTCAAACGCAAATATTCTGTCACTTTTGTGGGGCTACATTGAAAAAACCTTTCTACCTTCTGAATGAATGTGTGCGTTGTATTTACTGAATATCGATTGCAGCCGAGTGATTAACATTGTGAACGCTACTCGACCATTCCGGCATTGACTAGACCTTTGCAGATATACCAAACTTCGAACACAATCTTTGTAGTAGTTTGGTTTTGACATACGGAAATATTGGTCTGTAATCATCGGTTTATATTCGCATTGGTCCTGTGGGTTTTGATATCATACTTACGTTCCCGTTATCGTTATTCAGACTTGCGTTTGACTGTTGTGCTGCGTGATCTCCCTTCTCTGTCAAACGATCACATGCAGCACAACTTTTATACCGTGGCACGTTTAACTATAGCAATAAGCCAGGGGGAAAAGTGCTTTCAGCCCAATTCATATTAGGCACGGATAAGTTGACATCTTGACCACGGTCCCAATCCGAAACGATTACACACTTCGTGTTCAGCAATATCAACGCCAGTCTAGGTTTCAACACATTTTTACGTTTGTCAAGTGACGTAAATAGCAAAGTTGGATTGATTTTGCCCAATGACATAAAAACACGTTCGTAGCTGAACGGTGACCAGACAGCGGGGTGGCACTTTTCGCGAAACCTGTCAACTTCAAACATTCCTCTGGATGTGGTCAATCTAATGAAGACTGGCACTCTATATAGGCAACAAAATAAAATAGATTTGCTTTTTAAGTGAGCGAAGTGATTATTCGGCGTCCACAAGCACACCACAGAAACGCTTGAGTGCCAGTACAGGATTCCGTATTAGCGTCTGATGAAAGGTCAGAATAAATCGGATGGCGAAGCGATGTACATGATACAATAGTATGTAGAATAGTGTAATCTAAACAGTCAAATCATGATACATTTGGTGTCCTCGTGCTGGACGACTCTGACAACGGGCGGTCAGATATCTGCGACGCGGTTCCCACACACAAAACAGTCGCACAGTACAGTTTTGAATCATCTCAAATAAAATCATTCTGTGTCGTACAGTACTTCGTCTTATCAAGCTTTTTACTACATTTGTATTCGACTACGTAGACAGTAACTTTCAGTTGCTGTAGTGAAGTGAGAGAACAGGCAGTAGCTCAAAATATTGAAGTTAACTTTCCCGGCTTGATTTTACTCATTCATATTAACTGTGAATTTTCTTATATAAAATCTGCGTTTTTAGGTTGCATCTACTTATTGCAAGCGCAGGTAAACAAGGCTTCACATATAACCGCGGAACCTTTAATGCATACTATGATTACGACCTGATTGAACTGGATCACTCACATTAACACTGTTTATTACTGATAAGTAGTTTGGCAGATTTGATAATTTAGATGAGATCCATTTGCGAAAAATCTGGACTTCGGCTGGATTCGAACCAGCGACAGAAAC